>JACXSJ010000946.1:5941-138766 GCA_014851325.1 Pentalonia nigronervosa | reverse complement strand
AATAGTATTTAAACGCACATCCCATATATAGCGTGCTCCGAAATACCTCGAATAACAGTGCAGCTACCTGCAGTGTTATACGGAAAAAAATTTTTCCGCATTTACGCCACTTGTGTCCAACTGTTTTCATTTTTATTTTGTTGATTGTCGATTATATTATAGCACACGGCTCCGTAAGAATTCGCGATAATTTTCTGTGCGTTTTATTATCATCGCTGATTATAAAATATAATATTAAAATATTTACGGTCAATGTTTTTTTTTTTTTTTATATATATGAATGACGGCATTTTGCGTAGAGCTATATTATTACAGAATAAAATATTATACCATAAAATGAAAGTAATACATCTAGTGATAGCCAATATCAAACCTCCTTCGATAATTCAATAAAAGCTATTTAATTCAAATGTGATAATCATAAAAATCTACTTCGTAAAATATGATCATTAAAAAGATTACGTATATTTACCGAACGTACTTGGACATAACTATAAAACGGTATACGCCGTATAACATCACTACTAATAAATACCAATTAAACATTATAATATAGAAATATAATCTGTAATAAAAATATTCAAAATAAATATCCTCCGTTACGTTTTAAAAAATATATTTACTATCTCCTACTCGTTTAAAAAAAAAAATAAATATAATTTATTATAGTGTGTATCAAAAAATTTGTCACAAAAATTTTCGGATTACATCTATATAAAGCATAAATTTGAAATTCTATTTAAAAAGATATTTAAATCTATTTACTTTGAGATTTGATTTGCCCAAATGTTATAAAATTTTAAAAAAAGACGACAACTCAACAGCTATTTATTTTTTTAAAGTTACAATTATAATACTGGTACTTATTATTAGAAAAAAATCATGTTATTATGACTTTTAACTACCAAAACTTAATAAATTTCGGTTCTATTGATTTCAAAACGACGTCATAGAAATATTGTGAAAGTACGTACTTATTTTGCAAGTAAAAAATAATCGTTGATTAAAATCACAGCGCTTTGAATATTTTTTTTGTTTTTTGACGGAAAAACTTTTGAAATATCTAAACTCTTGGCTAATTTTTTAGATATTTTTTGATATTCTTTATCTCTATTTACGCTTAAGTTTGTATGGGACGCTATTTCAGCCAAGGGGCTGACGATTGTTCTTTTTTATATTTAAAAACATTTTCAGAAACATCACGGGTAACATTAATTTATGGCACAAATGAATGAAGACACTTAATATTGAAGTTGAAAAATACTCATTTCGTTAATACCATGTTGAAGAACTTTATTGTTTTGTATGAGTATAATTACCGTTTTCTGGTTTGTTTACTAACGTTTTAGAATGAATGAAAAATGTATTAGTGTGTGTGACAAACGTAACGTATGAGGTGTACCTACTAATGCAATGATTATAGATAGCAATGTATTTATTTTTTAGAGTTTCTATACAATCAACGTTGAGTGTCCTTAAATTTCCGTATTGTTCACATGTTCATCTAATCATGATAATAATACGTTGGTGAGGTAACTTATTATTGTGATAAAATGACAATGTGTTTTATATTATTTTGAATTCAATGCTGTTTTTAAAAAATGTATACTATCCAATCAATGATAAGCCATTGAAAACACATTTTTTTTTCCAAATTAATTTGTTTAGACTTTTAAATGTTTTTTTTTTTTTTTGGATATGTGTCGTATAGCTCGTGAGTTGTGGTAATTGAATAAATATATAACTGATTAAAAAAAATTATACATTTTATAGAATATAAGCCAGGAAAATCAGAGCGGAGTGTTATTGGAATCGATGCCTATACATTATATGCGTGCGCATTACTGCACGCTGCACATCGCGATTATTCTAAATACACACTATGCCCACCCGTTTTCCTTTCAAAAGTCAACCGATGCGGTTCACCGCCCGTAGAACGTTTTATGTATTTTTATTATGTCGATAGTCTCGAGGAGCCCCACAGCGCACCGATCTCTCGCGAAAACGCGAAACCGATGTCGAGTACGTACAAGACCGATCGGAGAGGGCGCGGTCCACAGTTCAGGGTTAATAAGTTAGGGGGATTTGCAGGGGCAGCGGACACGACCGCAGACATACAGACGATCGCCGTGAGTTTCTCGTCGTCCCGTTTTGGCGCTCCACCGCGGGCCACGACGGCCGGGTATAATATAATATACAATACCTGTATAAGCGGCAAATGTGTGTGTGTTTGCGCAACGTAGGTACACTGAAGGACCCTCTTGTCTTCTTATAATTGATTCCAAAAGTTCGTATACGACCGCCCGAATTTGGAATTCAACCGGCGTGCACGTTCCGGGCTGCAGCGAGATTTAATTAGGAATACGCCGCGATGACCGTCGGCACGCCTTTCGCGCTCGTCGTGTAAACACCGATCCGGTAGGGATTGGATTGAACGCGCCCGGAGACAGCATTCCGAGTCCACAAACAGAGCGTACGGAAAACTAATATATTTTTTTTTTTATCTCTAAGAATACATTTTTCTATCGATAAGAATATAGGACATTTTTTTTTTTTATTCAATATATCTACATTCAAACAATAGTAATAATAATAATTATAGTTATGCATAATCCACCCCATCGGAATTATGCCGCAAGGCAGCGATGAAAAAAAAAATTGGATTATTTCGGAAAATGTCTTGCGTTACAAATTCAATTTCTGATGTTTTATTTATGCGCGAGGACCCGAGTAAAATAAAAAAAAAATACCTGTACCAGAGTAAATTTGAATTCGGTAAACCGTTTGGATTTGTGTTCCGTGCCATCAACGACGGTATAAAGAGAAAATTATTATTTCTTCTCAAAGTCGGAACAGATGGGGGAGGGGGATGACGCTTATAATATATTATTCCGTGAACATAAAATAAAATAACAATAAATCGTTGTTGTCGCAGCCGCCGCCGCATTACACAGAATTTGTTCGATCAATTTGAGCGTTGTTAGTGTTTCTTTTTTTTTGTCTCATGTCGGGCCAGTGAGCGGAGAAGAAAAACACAATCACCGTTTATACCCTGTGCCGAAAAAAAAAAATATAAAATATCGACAACTACACCTTTGTATTTACGTGGTGTGAAAATGTAGTACATTACCCATTATGTGTGCGTGTGTGTGTGTGTGTGTGCATAGTCTATTTTAATAATAATATTATTGTGTAATGAAATATAATTTATTATGATTTTTGATTGAAGATAATCGACTTTTTCTGATAATAATTGCTATCTGGTTGCTTTATACGATTAAGAATTTATCAGGATTAATACGGGATATTTTTTAAGACGTAAGATTTAAAACGTTGATGCGATTTTCGAGGTGTTGTGTCGTTTTTATTTTGCGTATTAACTGACGTATTAAAAGCGCGAAAAGAGGTCAACTTCGGGACTTCGAATAGCAAGCCTTATGATATTAACTACAGTGAACTACGGAATTTGGTCGGTTTTAGGCACTGTTTTGGTTGAAAAAAAAAATTTAAAAACATCAACGCCTCGCGATGTTTTTTAACAATATTATTGTGCGATGAAATACGTGAATATTTCGATTAAAGCGAATAAAACACGACGGTTTTTTTTTGACGATGGCCAACACATTGCTGTGTACAGCAGCTGTTGTAGAGGATTCGCGCGTCTTATCGTCGTCGCGGTTCGAAAGGGTGGGATGAGGACTCGAATAACGTACGACAACATCGCGGTCGTAGGACGGTACAGACAATGCAAATAATAAATGATGACTATTATTATTATTATTATTATTACTATACAATGATAATATTATTATGAATACGGTATAACAATAATGTCATGTAGGTCACGAATTCGCGAACGGCACGCAACAACCCGGAAAAGGGACGTCGACGCAGCACCAGGATCACTGCACACACCCACACGCACAAACAAATATATACGTATATATGTGTATATTATATACGAAAAGTAGCAGTGAGTGGTAATTTTAGTACGCTGTAGTGGTACATTCACCCCCGTTAACCGAGACGTCTGTTTGCGCCACATCCCCTCGTCATGACACGACGCCGGTCGCCTTGCTTAATCCTGGTCGCACTCAAATATCTCTTCTCCGGTGCGCGTTCGCGGTTGCGGTCAAAGCGACCGAGCTTTCAAAACATATTATTATTATTATTACCATCGTCAACATTTTCGTTGTTGTTACATACGCATGCGTATGTAAGATATTGTATGATAAAATAATACGTGTTGTAGGTATAGTACGATTGTTTTGTGTATACGAGATGATTTTTCCTTTATTAATTTCTTGCTTTTACTCGTAACGCATAAAACACACATTGTCACAAGTCATCGTCTCGAATAATGTATGTGTTTTTTTTTTTTTACTTTGATTTCAATAGTTGATTTTAACATGTTTCGCGTGTGTGCGTTTCTAGAAAAGAGATATTTTTTTTTTTTGCATTTCATGGTAGTTTATTGTGACAGCTCTTATAACAACGCATACGCAACACATGATTTGATAAAAATTTATACAACGATTATTGAAAACAGTAATTATTGAAAAACTCTTTGCAAAAACCAGATATTTCCGTTTTAGAAAAATATTCAGGTATCAATTTTTGCTCCAGAGCTACATAGTTTATACACAGATTTATCATCATTTTTTTCTATATCAGAATCTGAAAAACAACATAATTTTCAGCAAATTTTTTGCACAGAACCCTTTAATTTATAATACTATTATAACATAAATTCTTTACAACATATTTAATAATTAATTATATTTACTAACAGCTTATAGTAAATTAATTTTGTAACGACGTTTTATAAGTTTGAATTTTGTTTATTTTTTTAATTTTAAGTTTTTAAGTGTGGGTTATAAATCCAAGTTATTGTTCCACTACTAGCTTATAAAATAAAACTACTTAGCATAATAATGGATTTTTCGTGTTATTTGTCTGGATATTTAATATTCATAATATTATTTATATTCGTTTGCCGGCGCATTGTATAGGCAATTTAGGTACATATTTTTTAAACGGTGTCTCGAGATGTTAACCAGTTATCGAATTATGAGAATATTTTAAAAAGTGCGATTATGGAGCGATCGTTTTAGTTTTATTTCAATCTATAGAAATTTATCCAGTTATAAATCCAATAGATTTATTATTATAAACGTCGCTTTGACGTTACATAAAAATACACAATTTGCCGACAAAAAAAAACAAAGTTTCTATTTTATTCATTTTGATGGTTATTGTATATATTTATATACTTATTTGGGAGAGGAATGGAATCATATATTGAAAAACACTAGCAAAAAAAAAAAAAAAAACCAATGAATCTAAGTAACGTCTCAGTTGATTTTATAAAAATATTTTAAGAATGTAATAACAAAAAAGTACAAGATTATAATAATAATCAAGATATAAAATAAGTATTTTTATTATTAATGATCATGTGTTTAATAACGTATTATTATGATATAATATTATAAAGATGGAATAATAATATAATCATTTTTTGTTGTAATACTTAATACACCCACGTGGCTATATACCAAATTATAAAACTATATACTTTTAAATACGCGTAGCTAAATGCATCATACTATTGAATCGTACATACCGTGTTTGTATTAAATATTATTTAATAACGCACGTGTCGTACGCGAATTCTTTTTATTTTATCAATATTAATTATTATGGAAATTTAAACCACCGATTACGTACTTATATTAATACAATATATATATCAGGGATATTCAACTCGCGGCCCGCGGGTCACATACGTCCCGTGATAGGTTTTGAAGTGGATTATTTGCCTTTCATACATATCATAACTATTAATTACTTATGTATATAATAAGAAAAAAATATTAAAAATAAAACCTATTAAGATAATAGGTATCTATATATAAATATACACCTTACATTGAATAAAGTGTATATGTTATCGTTATTACAACGATAGCGATGGCGAAAAAATAAAATGTATTATTATAAAAATGTATATGGTTCACGACTACTTCTACCTAAGTAATGTGGCCCGGTCTTCCCAAAAGGTTGGATACTCCTAATATAAACCATATATTATAATATACGTCTACGACAATATTTGATGGTTAATATTTTAAATTATTATTATTATGTGTGTGTAGTCCAATTACACGAACCTTCTGTACTTTGATATAATAAAACCTACAAAGATGTTATAAAGTATTATAGCCAGTAACAGGAGTCCCGTCGGAGATTGATATATACATGTGAACAGGAACATTATATGATTGTTACTTGATATTATTATTTAAACGTCGTTGTATACTCTTCCGATAAATTACTAATTAAATCGCACATACATGTGAGAGCTTATTTTTCCATCAGCTCGATTGGTATACAAAAGTTTTCCTGACGAAATATATTATTTACACTGCGATTTTTAATTAAACATAATACATTACATCCCGTTGTACAAATCGCATACCTACTAGCGTGGTGCGTGTCCAATTCAAATAAATCATCATTTTAATGTTATGCATAAAACATGTAATTATATTAGACACGATATGACGATGACATATTTTTCAAATCGAAACATTAATAAATCAATTATTCTATTTGTCGAGGGAAAGTATATTATTCTGTATGCGTTTTATTTGTTTAAAATAATTGCTGCCCACGTACAAAATCGTTTGAATATTAAATAATAATAAGTGAAATCATTGAAAGAATTTTCAATCAAAAAATGGGTTAGGTAATAGATATGCAAAATTTTATTTAAATTGTGTATCAAAAATGATAAAATGTTATTCAAAATATTGTTCACGATCGTCATATATATTTTTTTTTACACAACCATCGGTCACAGACTTAATATACTAATGATGCAATACTTTATGAATTTATATACAAACTGTTACACGGATGATGACAAAATGTATCAACAATATTTGGCTAAGTTTTTAAATAATATATATTAATATATTTTGTTTCACAACAATTCAAACTAATTTTCGTAAATGGTAATGTAATGAAACATTTGTTGATATGTAACAAAGCTCAACGATTAAAATATTACAATATGATAACTAGTCATAATGTAAATTTATGCAATTTTACACTTTGAACCATTTAATAGGTGCACTGAATATTAAGACTATGGTAATGTAATGACAAAACTGTGCAAAGAAGATAAAAGAAGGTATGAGTTTGTTTATCAAGGAAGTTAATAATGAAAACAATGGATTTAAAATGAACCTGAAATCATCAAAATGTTGAAAAAAACTATTGTTTATAGCCATTATACAGGTATACATTAAATCATAAGTTATTAAATAATCATACAATTACATAAAACACACAAGACATTGAATTGTCTTAGCATTAAATTAATTTGCAAATATTTCTGTACGCCCAATATTTATTATTACGTATGATTTAGTTAAAATAATTTAGTTTAATAGTAAGATTTGTAAAAAAAATAATAATAAATTAAGTAAGATAAAATGACTTCGTGAAAAATGCATTTCTTAAAATCACCATATATTTTACATAAGACAAAATAGAACGCTAATCTGCAGTGTCGATTTATTATTCCAATTGTTTATGTAAATTTTATTTGATTATTTACTAACAAAAAAAAAGACTATCGTTTTGAAAATTGCTGAATTTCAAATTATTGTACCTAATCAGTGAACATTAACAAATCTAAACATTTAATTACCACAGTGATTAACTTTTAGAATCATACTTAAGATTGGTACACCATTTTGTCGGTTTGGAGGATTTCATATTAGTTACTATCCTTTGTTAATTCTGTCCTTTTTGATTACAAGTTGGAGTCGGGTATAAAATCGTCATAATATTTTTCTCGTAACCATTGACCACCGGTTCCGACCGAAATCGTTTAATAATAATAACCACACGGCACGCACCACTTGTTGACATAATAAGTGGTACACATATTATATGACTTCAGATTTAAATGCCGATGCTCTCTAATAATTGTTCTGCATAATTTTATTTTTTGTGGTATACCTATAACAGTATTTTGTAACTTAAAATCGAGTTGAAGGGTTTTTTTTTTTTGTTGTTGTGATGTCTTGTAGAATAAAATAGTTATTATATAAATTTTAAATCCATTATAAAAATTGGACGTAGGTAACAACAGCGATGACGATGATGATGTATAGAAACCCAGACCATTACTCGATGTATGGTTCGTACTCGTATATCAGGTACACAGAACATTTTTGATACTATATTGCGATATAAAATTTGAAAAGCGGCGGGTATGTTGAATTCGTGAAATTCGGTCAGCAACGATGTTGACGTAATTCGCAATCGCCTGTTTCCTTTCATACTATAATAATAAACTATATCTAGAATCGTATATCTCTTTTTTCAACCAATTGGATCACAAAGGCTATACTTTGATATTTTCTCGAAAAATATATAGCAATCTCAATCTAAACATTTTAGAACCATTATCGACTTGTCTATTATACATTTTGTTCAGCTACTCGCGTTTATCTGAATTAAGAAAATATACTTTAATAAAACGAAACTGTGCACATTTTTTTTTCAAATTGTTAATTTTAAGTTATGCACAAAGAATAAAAACCACTGTCAATCTATAAAAAATTGATAGAAGACTTATTAGGACTAAATTCAACTATATAAATATTATAAATTATTCGTACCACAAGGTGTTTGAGTGTCTTTTTCTTCTATACAATATTTGGGTTTATAATATGATCTTTACGATTTAAAAATACTATACACTATTCATATTGTACGTATACATACACATAATTTAAGATCAATTTACAAAAATAAATTAAGCAGGTGCTTTGCATTTAAACATTTTACTTTTTGTGGACAATGCATTATGTAAACTCTATTCTCTAAATATTTAAAATTAATTGAAATTACCTCAATTCTAGCGAAACGTCCTTATGCATAATATATTTTATAGTATGCCTTCGCCAAATATTTTCCAAAACTATATTTATTCCAATAGAAAAATAAATAAATAATTACAATTATCATTATTAATTCTGATGTGTTCGTTCATTATAGCAAAATATTTAGGTATTTTAATTTTAAAGGTAATAATATTACCTTAAATCTTGGACAAGTTAAAAAAAAAAACTAATAACTTGTCAAAAGTGCGTAAGAAAAGTTAATTGGCAAAAAACAACATTAAAAATTCTACCATTATTCTTATTATGAGCTTTGACCAAAAATTAAGACAGAAAATCATACTTCTTTCACGACAGTTTCAGTCAAATTAATATTGAATAATTAATATTTATTACAAACGTGAATTTATTCACGGTAAATCGAAAAAAGACGTTTAGTATACAGTTTTTTATTATTGCATAATGTTAAATCAATAGTGAATTGACAATAAAAACTTACTTTAAATATTTTTAAAAATCATTAGAAACAATTTCCAACTTAAAACGAATAATATGATTTTTATAATTACTGTTAGTTATTTTTAATATGTACTATGATAAATGTTTAGCTATAATTTTGTTTTATCCAAATCTCCTAATGTTCACTGTATCGTAAAATCATAGCACTATCTATACGAAGTGATCCATTTAACGCAAGACACTCATTATTTCAGAAAGCACTTACTTTTTTTAGAAATAATTCATTTACATAACTTTAGGCCGATACTAAACCATATTTTTGGAATAAAATTATATTTTTTATCGTTAAATGTTTATGAGTTTTTACTTTTTTAAATGACAGCATACAATTTTGATTTTATATTTCTAAGTAGAATATTATCCGGAGTATTTATATCTATCAAAATTAAATTTTAAACAAGTAGTTTAAAAGTTGTTTTTAAAATTTCAATAAGCAAAGCAGTGGACCTTTATTTTTTGGAGTAGATATCCCTCCTGAACGCTTATCATATCTTTAAATATTTATAACTCATAAACTACTCATCCAAAATTTCATATCTACATAAACAAATAAATATTCTGCTTTGGAATAAGAATTTAAAAATACGTTATTGTTATTGAAAAAATTTAAAAATTAAAAAATTATTATGACAAAAATATTAAGTTTTATTTTTATCGACTCAAAATAATTATGTAAGAAAAAATATTTTAAAAAACGTCAATAGTTTTTGAAATATAATGAGTATCTTACGTCAAATATATTTTAATCCATTAACGGATCACCCGGTATAACTGGTTGTTACAAACATGCGAATTTGTCTTCTTTCACTCGAGTGCGTGCTCTTTACCGACTGCACTTAAAAAAAAAAATGTTTACGTAATCAAAAAAAAAAAAAAACAATATAATATATTTATAAACCAGAATCTACAACGAAGCTCTTGACTACAATGTCGTTTGTGTGAATATGCAATACGCATATAACTCATTCGTATTTGAACTGTACACACCGCTGTTCTATATTTCTATATTCTTCGAATGATTTCGTTGAGCCGTTTCCAATACTTTGCAAACGTACATTATTAGTTGTAGGTAAAAAAAAATATAGCCGTTTGTTATGCAAGCACTTGACGGTTATTGACGTCGATGTGGAGGTACCTTCAATATGTAAAATAGTCGACGCGAGGAATTCAAGAGACCGATTGAATTCCTCTGATCCCAATAATAGTTATTGTAGTGATTAAACCACCGTTTATCGTTGGCCACAAGAAACTTGAACTGAAAAAATGTTATTGATGTATCTACAAAATATGTATACGCAAAACAGTTACTTGCACATAAATCAGACTTTTTTTTGTGTCATCGTACAAGACATATATTTTACTATTTACATGTGCAATGTAAACAACTTTATGTCTTTCACGAGTCGCGTAGCCTAGGTTTCGATACCTATCAGTTTCAGTATTATTTTGATTATACAGATTATTGAATAGTATCATGAACGGCACACATGATACGAAATTGGTTTCGTTCGTTTAGGCGTGAGTCTAACATAGTATGTGATGCTTTTTTTTTTAGCTATTAGTATACGACTATGATAGCTGAATGTGATACTTTAGGGCGAGTGTCAATACAAGTTGACTCTTTCTGATAAATAAATAAATAAAAATAAAACTATAAATCTTTAAATATGCGTCTCAAATGATTAAATAAACGTTATTATAAATGTTCATAAACGTGTTATAATTTGTTTTATTTTTAATTATAATACGTTATACAAATTAAAAAATTGGACACCAGCATGTTAAGTGGTTAACTTTAAAATATTTAACTGAGATTTCTTAAACATGTAATAGTATGTGGAATTGATATTCTATTAATTTTAATAGTAATATTATATTTATTTTATTTTTTTTATATACTTAAAACTTGGTTTTCTATACCCGTATAGCTATGTATTACAATGTTAGAAATTGTATTCTTTGATTGTTGTGGTTATTAAAAAAAAAAAATGTATATGATTGAAAACGGTGTACATAACGTTTAGACATTGAACACTGATCTGAAAATTAAAATTAATCTTATTTATATACGGAGAATACAGGTGAGTAAGAATTTTTCTATTAGAATATTATATAAAAACGCAACGGTTGAGAGGTTTTTCAAGAGATAATGAAATATTTATAAATTATATATATATATATTATATATGTTTCGATACGATAAAAACTACAAACAAAATGTTTTTTATACACTCTAGAAAACCTATTTAAAACTTTTTTATAGATAACCAATGCATTAATATTATGACAATTTACAACATATATGTTCAATTTCCAAAAGTAGTTAACATATCTGTAATATTAAGATATCAAAAACCATTAAGTTCACATAAATATACAATTGTTCTAATACCAAAATTACAAACATATATATATATATACACACGTAAATTATTGCATACGGAACAAAATATTAAAAATGTATTATTTTCATTTATAGGTTAAAATTATGTAAAATAAATAGATTGAACTGTTAAAGAACACAATAATGACTGTTTTACTATTCATTATTACATTATCCGATACGATTTATTGGATTTAAAGAGATATACTTTATAAAATCTATAATACAAATACTCAAAGCTAATTAAAAAAATATATATAACTCATAAGTCAAATCCAACTGCTATAGATAAATGGTTAAACAATATATCATAGGTTATAAATACACAGTAAATATTTAATCATGTTTTTAATAAAATTAATAAACCTTGTAAATTTTAAATATACGATAAATATTATAATTATTGAATATTATTATGTTTTCCGACACCTTGTACATACGAGTATTTAGTTGAAATTTCGCAAAAAGTTATTTACCATTTCCAAAAATAATTTATATTTACATAAACGTACTTATGTTTTACAAAAGGGAAAACTTTTAAAAAAAGTTGGCTACTGTTCATCGTAAAATAAATACCAATCAAATAAGTTTGCTTATTGTTATAAATTTTTATTGAATTTTTTTTTTTTTAATATATAAATACAATTTTTATTTCACACCGAGTGTTAATTGAGTTTCGGATATATGTACACATTACCAGAACGTAATGTGAGATCTTAACGACTTATTTCTGAACTTATTGTTATTGTGGAAACTGAATACGATATTAAAACGTATGCATTCCACGTGATATAAAATATTTAAAATCTCAAATAATGACATGAGATGTTAAAATTTATAATATACTGGTACGATGGAGTAACGACAGTTTCTAAAGGACAAAAATAATATATATTATCATATCGATCATTATTTCTAAAATTATTATTTACCAATCACAAATATACATATTGTTATTTAATTTGATTTAATTATAACAAATAGTGTGAATTTACTCGATTACGCGTAGACTATAATACGATTGTATTGTTTAAAAAATTGTTTTTAAAAATCATCACGCTTATGAATCGATTCGACAATGATTGTGAATTCATTCGAAGTAATATGGGCAATAGTAAAAATCGAAAAATATATTATTAATCGACATCAACAGTTCTTGACATGCTGCACAGCGTGTAACGATTAAAAATATTTTGTCTCTAATAAATGCATTTTCTCGGATTAAATGCTATGCGTTGAATGAAGTATAAAAGGGCAAAGTTGGAATAGAAAAATAAATAACGAACGTGGACCCGTTAACGACTGGCCAAAAACATGAAGAGATGTTTATTTCGTTCGTGAAACAAAAACACACTTTGCAATCATTCGGTTGTCAAAAAATAAAACTATTCGCTACTTTCGAGTACGTTATCGTACAAACAATACGAGTGGAAAACATATATACGAGTATATTCGCACACGTCGTTATCGAAATTTTCGATGTTCGTTTTTATCGGTCTATTAGCTATAATAATAATAATAACGGCACCTACTAAAAAAACAAACGGTTTTTTCTTCTCTGTTTTCTTCGTCTATGGAACGTAAATAATTCGATCGCATTTTTATATTTTTTGGTTTCGTGTAAGACAAATGGTAAAGTGAATGGTCTACAACATTGCACATACAACTGACAACATGTCTTACGACGACGAGTAATATATTGCAGTGTATTGCATATAAACTTTATCTTGCATGTGTATATATTTTTTTAATCCTACACTATTATTCATTATATATCATATTATCATATTTTTTTTTAATATTTTACACGTATGATAAATGTAAGATAATATATTTCGAACGCATGACCTTGAATTTGATTCTGTTTTTTACTGCATAAGTACCTACTTATTAATACATTAATTTTGGAAAAAAAATTTTTTCCCTTTTTTTTTCATTACAGTATTGGGTTTGAATTTAAATAACATTTTTTTTTTCAAACAACTGAAAAATTCAAATTAAATTCAAGGTAATATGCGTTTGAAATGTTTCATGTTACCTTTAACGTTGAATACATTGTGTATAATATATGCTAAAATAATCAAATTTATAATAACATATTATTCTATATTATGTTAGCACATTTAAATTATCATAATAAAAATATAACATGGAAAATAATCTTAATTTCTCCACTTGGGTTTAAGAAACTAAATAACAATATAAGGTGTGGTTTTATATTCACAAACCATTGGCCATAATCAAACTTTATTTTTATTTCTGTTACTTATTCACTTAATGAATTACAATATTATAGTATCTATACAGGCTACTATAAAATAGTTGATTTTTATTTTACAAATTTTCTTCTTGTAACGTTTCGGCAATACCTTCTTACTTATAAATATTATAATATATACATTATATTTAGGGCTTTAAAATTATCTCTCCAACATAAACATTAAATACATAAAAATCAAGTCGTAAAAACTCTAGAAAAAATGTAATCGGATTATTTATATATTTGCCATAATCAATCACTGATATTCAAGATCTCAAGAAAAAAAATAATATAATATGTCTGGTTTCTTCAGATTTATCATTAATATAATTAAACCGTATATGGGTTAGAATAGATATTGACACTTGGCAATTTATATACAATTTCCTCAAAGGAAATTAATGTGGAATAATGTGTTTGAAAAATCATTCCGAATAAATATCGATTATCTGTACCTATACATTTTAGAAAGTATTTACAATGTTTGGCTCCTGTGTTTTTCATTGTATTTTTTCAAAAAATAACTAAACAAATTGAAAACCGTGACTTGAAGTAAGTAATTACCCGTAACAAAGATTAATTTTCATTCTATTCATGTGTTGTACACAATTATATAATAGAATAAAAATAATAAACATCAGCAAATTGAGTATTATCTCCACCCAGAGACTATAAAACGATGATTTAATCAGATTAAGGCATATTAGGTTTATTAAATATTTATATCTCTAAAAAAATGTATATTTAGATGAATAAAAATATACTGCATATAAAAAGACTCCTCCGTTCCGACCGAAATCACTTTACGAAACGACCTATAAAAAAGTCAGCAAGACATATTTCAGTGGTTACGTTTTTACAGTTTACGTACATTTACAGCAAACGCGAAGTTTTAATACTATTAAAAGTTTTAATTTTTAAAATAAATTTTCTAATTTTAGTTACGACTTAATAACTACTGTTGACAATATATAATATTTATGAATTTAATTTATTTTAATTATTTAAAATCAATACTGACTGTTAACTTATATTATTTTTGTTAGGTAACAGAAAATAACAAATAATTTTCCAACATTCTTATTCATATTTTTAGTTCAGTTTTAATATGAACTCAATTCATCCGTATTCAAGCATATGCTTATTGGATAAGCTAGCAAATTTTTATTTAATATGTTTCAATATATTGTAGTTTTGTTTGTTGCAATAAACTATATTATTATTATTACATAAACAACAAGTTGCTGGATCCACATATGTTATTCATAACTTGAAAATTTATACAACCATTATATTATATTAAATTTGATGTGGGTTTTCCAATTTTTATGACTTAAACGGATAAAAATTAAGACATCAAAAAAGCACGAGATTAATACCAATTATTTTATAAAATATTATTGAAAATTGTTGATAATATGGAAATATAATTATATATAAATATATATATGCTCAAAGTTATCGGTTAAAAATTTGACATTTAAACTTAACAGTTAGTAAACAAAAATCGTTAATGTTATTTGAGGAGAAAATATCACTATTATACGTAGTATATTATCAAAATTATTATATTAATTAGGTATATTAAATCATCCTGATGAAGAAAGAAAAATATAAACTAATGCTAAAAAACTATTATAATAAAAGTTTATCATTAACCGATGAACATTAATGTTAGTTTTTGTAACCATTATAAATGTATAAAAATTGTACTTATATATTCTTAAAGGGCCCAGCCGGTAAAATAAAATGAAATAATAATAAATAACATTTGCTTACCACAAACACATGCACACATATGTAGGTACATTACATATATGTATATACAAAACTCTCAAAAACAATCAATTATTAAGATCACAGGCACGTGGCAAAACCAGTGGGACTCTATTTCAGTCAACATTAAGTCGAGGAACGTCAAAAATAAAATTACCAAATGTGCATATCTAAACAACGCATCCAGGAGAGAACAAAATTAATTATTAACAGAACCAGAATGAGCCACTCGCACCTCATTCATTCCTATCCGATCACCAAAGATCCAAAACCATCATGCATCACATGTAAAACCCCGCTTTAATAGCTCAAATAATTATTCACTGTCCCAAATTCTCAACGTATCGTCATCTTATCAACAATCTATTAACGTTAAAAGAATCCCTCAATTAACAAATTGTTCAAACAAATAACTTAGACAATAACATTTAACCTACCTGTAAATATCATATGTAACCTCTAAAATTATAATTATTTACTAATTTGTTGTTACCTTAGGCAACAATTATTTTGTTAATAAACAAAAGTAATATTACAATATTATTGTAATTGAAATCTTAATAATAATAATAAAAAAATAAAAAATTACTTAGTATAACTAAGTTTTTTTTGATTGGCTATTGAATAGTGATTTGAAGTTCCGGCAATGGAATGTTTATTTATTAATTTACCCATTGCCTAATAAAAAATAACAAAAAAATAAAATAAAATTTTAATGTGGTTTTTTATTGTACCTATTTTTTTTTATATTTTAAATTCAAAACTGTTGAAAAAACTGTAAACTAGAGTAAAAATTGTACTACTTAAATTAATTGAATCAAAGTTTTGTTAGTATAAAAATTTGTTCACTTTAGGCACTGAATACATTTTTATATTTCATCAGACTTTTCAATTTTTATTCTTGAAATTTTAAACACAGAAAAAAAAATATTTTAATATTACTTAATTATTACCGATAAGTAAATTTACATACATACATTACAAAAGGTAATCAATTTTTTTTTTTTAATGTATATTTTAGTAAAAAAAAATACATTTAAAATAAAAAATAATATCCTATTTGTAGTCAGAAATTAATGTAATTCTTAATTAATTAAATTTCTAAATTAAGATTTAGCAAGACATCAAGGGCGTATGATTTTTATATAAAATACATATTGAGCTTTTAGATCTTTACATAATATTTACTGTATTGTATAAAAATCATTGAAAAGGCAAAGCTATAAAAAAAAAGATCAATATAGTTTGATGAAAAATAAAACTAAGCAACTACAATCTAAACCTTATGTTTCCAAATACCCTTTTGTTAAAAGCTTTTTATTTCAAATACATTAAAATGCTTTTTGATATGGATAGCATTCTACAGAGTATTCGATTTAACTATTAGTAAGAAAAATGTAATTACTATCCCTTATCATGAACATATGAAAACAAAATTATTACTTACAACTACTATTTTACTTTATACATATTATTTATTTTCATATCGGATAAGCATTTAAGTAGTCTTTGTATTAACTTAATTTAAGTAGCAATAAATTTTAATTTAATTTATAAAATTGAACTCTTTTGTTTTTCACTATTTTTAACTATTTAGCTATATACTATGTATTATTATATATTATACGATTTTGTTCCGTTTGATTAAAGTTGTATACCACAATAATTATGAAAACTATTTAGTGCGTATTTACTATATTATTCAGTTAAAAAATGTTTTTATTTCTAAAAATGAATTATTATCTTACGTCGAAGTTAAATTAAATGATCAGTGTGATTTTTTTAGTGTTCTGTTTATGTCGAAAACCTACTGAGTATAATTTATTTTTTACCGAGTCTATATTAAAATAAAATAATATAAAAAAAACGTTTATATAGTTTTCTTCGTTTTAATGGCGTTTTTCATGATGATCAAACTTTTGAAGTCAGTTATAAAATACCCAACAAATAAAATTAATAATAACAATAACAACTATATATTCTAAGGGAAATTCTTCCATCAAAGTAATAAATCAATCTACCAATACTTTACGTCATAATTGATGGTAGAAAGACGTGTGTTCCATGTAAAAAAAATAAATAATCTATGTTTGCTCTTTTAGTCTCCAGGGTCCCCATCACAACTGGATTAATGAAACCAAGGTTCGTCTCTCTTTTCATTATTCAGTCATTAATTACAATTCTTTCAATTTCCTTGTCTCTCGAAATTAAACTCCTTCACACAATATACACACATTATAATACGCAATTTAGACAATATGTAGATTGTATATAAATATTGTAAAATTATGAAATTAATTATTATTAGTCTATCATAAATACCATGTGTTGTTCACCAACATTG
The DNA here is from genome assembly GCA_014851325.1 of Pentalonia nigronervosa. Classification (NCBI taxonomy): domain Eukaryota; kingdom Metazoa; phylum Arthropoda; class Insecta; order Hemiptera; family Aphididae; genus Pentalonia; species Pentalonia nigronervosa. Next base: position 120,563 of record JACXSJ010000946.1, on the reverse strand, counting down.
TTTCCGATGACATTATTAATTATTCTGAATATTCCCGAAGGGTAAACTTTTATCTGTGTCATTCTAAGCTTATTTCAATATTGTGGGTATAAGAAAGCGCAATCATCTTGTTTCGCGTATATTGAAAAGTTTTAAAAAATACATAACGAGCAAGCTATGGTTTTCTAAATAATATATTATTATAAGGGGTCTTTCAAATTGTGCGTTTGGAATAAAAATGATGAGGATTACATTAGTGTCCTTATGCGACCCCCACCGTTTTTGTCACAAAACAATTCAGAAAAACCTGTACGACAATCAAACAATAACCAACTTATATAGCAAATGTCATGTGTTAAGATTCGGATACAACAATAGAATTTCGTACGGCCTTTTCGTATTGGCGTTTCAAAAGCACCACAGTGGTCCTTTTAGAAAATATATATTATAACGACAGACAATTCCGATAGGGATTTGTCGATCGGAAAAAGATACATTTTTCATTACCACACTAATGCACTGTATCAGACTGATTTACAGCACAAAAGTGAAGATTATGACTGACACATTCTCGAAACTCGTTCGTTTGACGTACGAATAAAACGAATTCGTCAGACCGGCCGGCAGCAAACACCATTTCTGAGGAATTTTAAATGGTGTTGTATGCCGGAAATTTTTGTTCGTTCGTTTAATAGGCGAATACAATAATGACCGCGATAATGGAAAATGTTGGAAACACAATAATTAAACGGATAAACCCGCATTTTTGATAAAATAGGAAAAAAAATGTAGCCGATTGAGAATTTATTATATGCAATGTGATGTGCACCGCACACTTCGTTGCCATACTATAATGGTGTGTTATTATTATTTTTTTTTTTGTTTTTAATATTATCGGATCACTACTATAATATTGTTTCCCATGGGAGCTCGGCATATCTAATTTTAGTCTGCGAGGTGCGGCTAGTTAGCGCCAGGCGTTTGCTATTATTTTGTCGAATTTATTTTTGTTTTTATAACGTTGAACACCGTTAGAAATTTAATTCGTAAATCTAACAGTATACATTACAATATAATTGTATATGTATATCGTCGAATTTGGCCATAAAAATTAAAGATTTTTGCTCCCTGGGGTATAAATGGGTCAACGCCACACCGTTAAAACGCCACCTATTTACGATGGTCCACCGCCGCACACCAAAACAACGTCAAAAATAAAATAAATATTTTTTATCCTAATTACGCTTAATTAAAGACCTTTGTATTCCCTCCCGCCAATATTTCAGTGTATTCCATATTGCCAGGCTTGTTTAAGCAAGATATAATATATCTGTTTGATTTTACTTAAATATATAATTTTTATTTATAAAATGTCATCCATTATTATACGATGGAACCTGCGGTGGAACTTGTCCGGATGCCGTAGGGTCAGAAGAGTAAATCGGGGCCATTTCCGTGGTCCGTTTTATTGGTAATAATTATAATATTTGTATTATACAATCGACGGCTGGTATAAACCCATAATACGTCTATATTATAAATTGTTCTTATTTTTCCTTAATACCATATACTTTTTGCATATATTTTCATGGATTATTTCGATTGATTTATTATATTATTAATATGTCTAGACAATATTATTATACAATAAATATTAATATCAGACGAAGATTGAGTACAATACAATAATATAATGTTACATCTACATAACATTAGTATAGTGTAATATGTTATATTTATGGAATATCATATTTGTTGACCCGATTAATTCTGTTTTCCTTTTATATAATATGTATGATGCCTATATGTTTATTTCTTAGTAAAGTTTTTACGCTAATAGGCTTTTCTCCGCCAACTAAATTAATTTTTAATAAAAAATTTATAATTAGCTAAATTATTAATATAACTAAACAATACTGTTTCACATTTTATTAAATTATTATCCAATGTTTTCCTTTATTGTCACTGTATACGTTTGATATAATAACCCAAACAAAATCCAGTGTGAAACAATGCTTTGAGTAACATAAAAACTATGAGACAATGTCACAAATTGTTTGAGATTTTCAAAAAAATCTATAATTATATTTTTTGATTTTTTTTTTCAAATAATAGTTCACACTCGAAACAGTTTTTGTTCTATTTACAATGTAAGTAGTGACTAAACGTTGAAAACTTATGAGCAAGATTCGTATTTTATAGCATTTTCTAATCAATATGGGATACAGATAAAAATAGCAGAATGAGCTATATATTTGTTTTATGTTTTATTTAATTTTACTATTTTTTGCATATTTGAAGTATTTTAGATTTTTAGTGCTATTTTTGCTTAATATAATGCTTTATTTTGTAATTTTCACAAATCTCGTTTATGTTGGATGAAAAATAGTATTAACTTATGTCAATCTACAAAAAAAATGTCCACATTACAAACGATGTCTTCATTCAAGGTACACATAAATTGTTTTAATAATACGTTTTCATAATTTGTATATTGTTTAAATTGTTAACAGAAAAAGGTCATTTTAGAATTTTTTATAAATATACTAGTTCATAAGATTATATTATAGATGTTAATTAAAATCAACATAAAATAACTGTCAGTAAAAGATAATAAATTTAATAGAATTTTGATTAACTTTTTTGCTATTTTTGATATTTTGAGGGCATATTATAGCGCATATTTTAAGGCTTTTTGGTCATATTATAGTGCATATTTCAGTACTTTTTAGTGCTATAAAATCCGAACCCTATTTATGAGCTTTCCTACTACCTACCTGCTGTTACACAATGCCCAAAATATATTTCTCACAGCTCTTAATTTAAGATAATCATCAAAAACTGGTCGAGTGTAGTGATTAGAAGTTGAACATTTTATAAAAAAAAATTAATGAAATATTTACTGATTTGAAACTAATACGATTTACTTTAATTTATCATAAAATGTTGATGGATAATAAATATTATAATCGTTATTTGCACAAGTTACTTCAGTTACAGACTTTAATTAATTATAGTCAATAAGGCCGATGGACCGTTTATACAATACCTTGAAAATTGCAGGCAATAAAAATAAATTACATTTGTTTTACTTTTCACAGATCGTCCATTCGCCCCGTCTCTGTAGAATATTACATCGGTTTTATTAAATATTAATTATAAATCAAAAAAATAGAATTAATAATTGATAGTATGATTAAGAATATTATTTTTAGTTACATCTTACATAGACTATATAAATGATTTTTAACTATTCGTTGGAGATGAAAATGTTTAGTAGGTATTGATTAAAATTGCTTATATTTTCAAATTAATCACCATTTAATATTCAAAATATATACAATCTACTGTATATAATTGTATCAATTATAACCTTAAGATATACAAACTTTATGTAATCAAATCACTTTATGATTCAATTTTTGAACGATAGATGTAGAATATCGCCGTTTTTCAACAGTTATTGATAATGAAATAAAATGAAAACCATAAAAACGTAATATAAAATTTCTATTTAGTTTGATCTGATTACTGTTACGGTTTAACTCTACCTTCTGGTGACCTAACTTAATATATATATATTCATTATCGCATGATCTGATAAACAATCGAATGATACTTATTATTGCATTTGGAATAATGTTACAAACCTGCTTTACTCAAAAGTTTAAATACACCAAAAAGTCGACGAGATCAAAATATTCAATCTATACACTAATCTAAAGACTGTATTGAACAAGTGGATTTGTCATTTTATTTTGTAACATTTTTAACACTAACAGGGTATTTCATTTCAGAATTCTGTCGTTGAAATTAATTCAATTTAATATAGATACAACGAAAATGTACTTAATTTTTATATTTTTCCAATAATTTTGCTCGTCATATTATATATATTTATAACAATAATAATTTGAACGATAATGAGATGATAACATAAAACACCTATACAGTTTTTTCATAATAATTGTATTTTATAATTATTGCAATTGATAATATGATATATGAAACTATAAAATCAATATATTTTTAACATATATAGCATTCGTTTTTTTTTTTTTAGTTTCGTGACTTTACAAAAAAATAAAAATACGAATTCTTCTTAAAGTTATAAATCAAAATAAATTTCATTCTGTATTTAAAATGATTTTCCAAAAGCACTTTCGTTTATAACGAACGAAATTTAATTGTTTAATCTATTTTTTTATAATTTAAAATATTTATAACGTGTCAATCCGAAATTCAAATTTATAATATTACTAACTGATTCCATACACTACGTTATCCATTAATAAAAATAATAATACCAACTCTATATGAATATTATTAATATATTTTATTTTATAATATAACGATTAAAATATACTAAGTAATATTCGTTACAACAATATTCAATTTATTTTGATTCATTATGTATTTTTATTCCTTTTTTTTTTAATGCGTCAGAAAATATAAATTGGGATGTTCTTTAACTGCTTAGCCTTGTTTGCGGTGTTAAACATTTTTCGCTGATGTATTCCATGTGTAATATGTTGGCACTTCAGAGTAAAGTAGCATTTTTGCAAAGATATCTTCGCTGCACAATGAGAAAAATGCAGTTAACGTTGTTGATAGCGGTGACAATGCTCTTGTGCATACATTTTCTGCTGTGAAGTACACGCGCTGGTCATTTTCAAAGTGCACTGCCAAATGAATAACTGTTGTATGTCGTTCATGGATTGGAAATGATAAAATGCGTCATACTACTTGATTACTACTGATGTATCGTCCCAGTTGATATTGGTTGATTTCATCTATACATCTAGTTTTATTTTCCACACCGAAAACTATCGTATCGCTCCCTTTGTTGATATGTTTGCAAAAATACTTGATCGACTTCAACGAATTGCAATTCTCCACATTAATATATGCTTTAAACGTTTTCAAGAGTAACGGTGTATACGATAAAACCCAACAGTTATCAACTTCAATATCGTTGTTCCGTACTTTTAAAATGGTCGATTTGCCGTCATCTTCAGTTGATCGTCGACGATAGAGTGGATATCCGTCATTTCCACCTGCGGTGGATTACGGACCCCACAAGGTGCGTAAATAATTGAAATTAGAATTAAATAGGTACATGAAAAATATTGCGACAATTGTTTGTGCAAATGATTTATTTTTTTCTATAAATTTATTTGCAAAAATGTGTATATGATATATTCATGCTAATTATAATAGTTATAAAATATATAACCATTGACAACCTTAAAATTAACAGACATTATACAAACCAATAACGACCATAGTTACCAATAGCAACTATTTATAAACAAATATTTCCATCGTAAATCTCACAATCCCTGCGTAAGCATCTCCTGGAATTGGATCTCTATTTTTTTAAATTAGCCTATCTTCTTTCCAGAGGTCTAATCTATTTTTGTCCCAAATTTAATCGCAATTGGTTGAACGGTTTGGGAATACATAAAGGATAGACAGACATTTATATGTGTGTGTGTGTGTGTGTGTGTGTGTGTGTGTGTGTGTGTGTGTGTGTGTGTGTGTGTGTGTGTGTGTGTGTGTTTTTATATTATTTAGTTGTTAACGAGAGAATCAACACAAATATGTGAAAAAAATCTAAGAAGATTTTACATTCAACTTCATTCATTTTAAACAGTTATTTAATTTAAGGTTTTAAACTCATAGACTCATAATTCATACAGCACTAAACAATATATTAAATATAATAAATAAAGTAATATTACTTTTAAAAATTTAAATATTTTTTTATATAGATAAACAAACATTACGTACGGGAAATGAAATAAATTACCTAATAATCTAAAAATAAAAGTGTAAATTGTGTTATTACAATAAATGTTGATTATTTATTATAAATGGGTTACTAAATAATGTATAATTAAATTTAAAAATATTCGCAAGACCATAATATTAATAGAGTTATTAAAATATGAAAATAATATTGTATTTAAAATAGTTTTTCCTTTATTTATTTTTTTAACTACAATCTACTATTATTTTGTGAATGTACTATATAAATATAATGTCACTTCTACGTCATATCTTCCTCAGATTCTCACCCTCGCGATGAACTTGACATTTTTGAACAACGAATACATCTTATAGTTTCTATTTTTATCTGAATAACTTATTTCGAAGAAAGTCAGTGATTTTCGACTTCTCATCATAATATTATATACAATGCCTAAGATATTTTATTTTTGTCATTTGAATAAACTTTTTGTTTTTAAACTTTCTAAGTTTACATCGTTTTGCACAGCAAAATCTGTACTTATCATTTAATTTGTATGATATTTTGGGAGTGAAAAAAATAGTGCTTAATTATGTGTATATGATTTTTACACACAATAGTTATTTTAAGTGAGCTGAAAAGATTTTATCATTATAACACTGACTTTGGTTTTTATACATAGACGAATATTGAAGCATTATTGTAATCACCTATTAATTAATTCTACATTGAAATTTTGATTAATCATTTTCCCTTGTCAAATAAATTTATTTTCCATCCTATGCCTATATATACTACAGTATAATACCTGTTTGATACTTATATGAATATGCGGTTACTTTATCTTCTTATACATAATTATTATTTTAATGATTAAAGGATTTTTGTAAACAAAACGAATTTGGTTCGTTTTAATTGTTGACCCAGGAGCTATGTGTTTCTGATCTCATTCGTATACAACACTAAGAGAGAATAAATATTTAAACAAAATTATATTATTACTCTATTAGAAATATAACTGACTCGATTATGATGAATGCACAATAATTTATACATTTGTAATAAATTCAAAGATTATAATTCATAATATAATCGTTCATCTCCAAAGTAACTATTTATATTTTGCATACATAAAATATGAATAAATTGATTTTATTTTAAATAAATTTCGAAAAATTAAACATTTTCTACTTTAGAAAATTAGATTTATGCATCAGATCCTTGACATTTGAAATGTACTGACGTTTAACATTTACAATAAATAATAGTAAATATAATATTTTTGGACTGGACTAATAGTTAAATCAATCCTCACTTAACACTAGTATAGAATGAACATATTAACATAATTCGTAATACTACGCACAAATATCACTAAAAATGTATTCATATATTTAAAACAATATTGTGATTTTTTTTCGTATTTTATTAAAAAAAACAATTCAATCTATACATGCATTTTGTATACGAATTAAATGCACATTAAGTATTTAGATTAATTTAGATATTATGCATCTCGAGAATAAAAAAAAATGCATTAATTAACTAAACAATCGACTCCAAAAAACATAATAAATATATACAAATGTAAATAGTATAATTAAAGACATTAATAATGTGATTTAAATACTAACCTGGATACAATGGATCGTTTTTCAGGAAGTAATAAACAATATTATAAAAAAATATGAAAAATGTTCATACATAAGCATTTAAAATTAAGTTGCAATTAAGAAAAAAAACCTGTCGAATTTGTTCTTAAATAATTATTACATCTACATTTTGCAGTTATTGTGAATTTCTACCATACGAAACCATTCTAACGCAATTATAATAATTGCCTCTTCTTGAAGATATCAAAAACAAAACGCTTTTGATGTCATAGTAACGTATAATATAGTTATAAGTTAATTTTGAGAGAAAAATAAACACTTTAGAGTAGTCTATTATCTCGAAATTTCACGGTCTGCGTTTGTTCGTTTGTCATTATTGAGTTTACCACACGAATAATTAAACAGTGAGTCTTGTATATGTATGTTACGTCTGAAAACGGTCATAAAAAAAGGTAACAAAAAAAAAATAATCAAAAATTATTAACATAACAGCTAGGAGTGACTTTCTATATTATGCATTTCAATTTTAATACGCTAAAATACATATATTTTATTTATCTATCTTATTATTCAGAAATTCAACATAATTTTTGTACACAGCCTATACTTAAATTGATCCTGATTAAGGACTTTACTTCTTATTAAAGATAATTTACGGCCTACCCTTCAAAATTAATCATTCGAAAAATATTAATACTCCTTACTAGTTATAGGTATCAGATATAATTCCTTAATACGTTTATAATAATATAAAGCAATGAAAAACGTCAATAATTACAAGTGAAACCCAGATATGATTTTGTACTATCAAATCGTTATTACATTCCATTATCATAGCACTATAATATGTCTGTTCGTAGAAAACTTCAACCAGAGTATTTCATTGTAACTTCTATCAAAATTATTAGGTTAGATTATTTTTACTGCTAGGTTAGTTCTAAGGTATTATTTAATTATAACTCATTCAATGTCAATAAAAATGTAGAGATTCTATACCCTTGGATGAGGTTGAGTATTATTTATAGACTATAAATTATAGTATTTCACCGATATTCACCTCGTGATTACTATATATATATATATGATAAAATGAACCCCATTTGACTGATCTTTAATGTGCTGATGTTACCAATACTCTGCATAATCATTATAAGCATCCTCTCGCACTTCACGTAATGCACTATTCGAAGTTCGAACAAGTTTATTAGCGCTCCATGTAATTATTTCACTCATTGATAATCATATTGTCAACGTCGAGCAAAAACGCAAACATCGGTATACATTTACCCTTTGGTTAATACCATTAGAGAATCCTTCGATAAATTTTTAGCTTTAGACGAGTCTGCTGCATAATGTGTAGTTATAATGGTATTTTTATTTAATGTCACAGCCAACGGTAAAAAATACGTAATATTATACCAACCATCACCAATTAATTTATTATTGAATGGGAATAAAAATAACATCCTATATCATTTGGCGATTTAAGTATATTAAGTTTTTTTTCGGAGTGAAAGTGATAAAGAAAGAGATGGTGAAATAGATCACTCTCTGAATTGATGTTAACGCCCAACAAACATCATTATCCAATATACATCAACAATAAACAATCAACATATATTTTGGAACTAACGACGGAAAAATACTATAACGATCGTCTACAATGAAGTACTTGAGTTAATTCTACAACCTATACGTGTAATTATGGTCTATTACGGACTTATGATCTTATAAATATCAATAAATTTCCTCGTGTAGGCAATGAAATAAAATTACAAAATTGATGTGCCTTAAGTATTCATAATTTTTGTGTTTCTATAGTACCGATTATAATACAATTGAGTAAGTTACTAACATATCTATGTTAATTTTGGAAGAAAAAATAATTTAAAAATATTCCTTTACCTAAATTTTTATATAACATTTAAACGATATTAAATTATTTATAATAATATAAATAAGATACTATGGCCCGTGGTTAAATTATTTATCATAATGCTATCTAATATTATTATAATATCACATTTTATTAGTTTGTGTTTCATTTTGGACTAATAAATAACGTAAGTATTACCAGAATTCGGAAATTTAGCATGATCATAGAGAGAGGCTTTTCTTATAGAGTTTATTAGTATATTTCATTATTGTAAGCACAAACGCACATACAATAACCACAAATTGCAATTTGTATGGATAATTAATCAAAATAAACACAACATGGTTCATAATTGAAACTTCCATACGCCAGTACATATTTCAAAATATTAAAAATACATTTTGAACGGTACGTTCTTTTTTTCAAGTTAGAAAATAAAAAAATAATTTTTAAAACGTGAATTCAATAAGCTGACGGAAATTTATCGAGAACACCATAGTTGATTTCTAAAGCGTTTAAGCATAAATCATTACCACGCCTCATATTCAATATCAAGTAGGTATAAGTATTTTGATAATATGTAACACTGCTTGGCATTAAATTACTAAACGATTTTTGTTTACCTTCACAATATCCTATTGTTCGTATTACTTTGAAAGCATTACTAAACTCCAGTACACAGCATCACATTCCCTTTCAAACTTTCAGTCTGAATTTCGATAATGCTCAACCTCTCTAAACAACATTCACCTATATTTTCTCTAGTTTGTTTTTCTCCAATACAATATATTGTCATATTTCATCATATCTAGTTACAAAACCATTAGTAATAGTTTCAAAATGTTCAACTATAGCTGGATTGGATAAGTTAAGGACACGAATAACTTTGGACCGTCGAGCGCGCACAACTTTCGGTAGACTACAAAATAGAAAAAAGCCGAGTTCGAAGAAATAAACCGTGTCATGAATCTCCTAAGTTTATTGCGACTGCGGAGCTGTTTTTACGTATTTTTTCGGGCACAAAAAATAAATACCGAAAAAAAAATTACCACAAAAAATACTGAAAAAAACAAAACTGACAATGTGTTTAATGTTAATTATTATTCGCCATGCATATTTGGTTGAAACAACGATAGATATACGTTATACGTTAAATTGCAAGATGTTTACGCCCGTAAAATGAAACTAAACAAAAACCTCTATTGAAAGATACTAAAATAATAATTGTATTGTTATGACAAGTGCATGCAATTCCTAATTAAATTGCATTATGTTTTTCTATATAATACGGAGGAACTCTAACTTGTTATTATTGTTTAAAGGACGGTTATCGTAGACAAATTGAAAATTGTTAACAAAAAAACCAATTATTTTGTAGATTGTTAACGCATATTTATTTTTTAGGAATATATATCTCTATATGTACATGTTATATAACAATTTTTATCCTCGTTCTAGATTTTAATACGGCTTAGTTGACCTTAAATGATTTGTAATACTTTTATAATACGTTTAATATTTGGTTCATAAAAACGATAATGTTTTACCTCGTGTATATTATAATTCATGATTCGAAAAGGTAAATGCGAATATTGTAAAATGTACTAAGAATTATTTTATATCATATCGTATTGGCATGGTCAACATGAACTTAAACTACCGTATTTTGATGTTCGGGTGAGAGAGTACAATAACCAAATGTGTACGTGCTATGTTATTGTTTACTTTTTACGGCAATGAAAAATATTTAAAACAAATAAATTTATTGTTCTGAAAAATATACAAAATCATGCATTAATATCAATAAAACAAGGAAGGAAGGAGGATATGACATATTGTAGCGTTGACACATTTTAATAGCTACTTTGAAATGAACGCCATGTAATACATATATAACATATAAATGTATACTTGCTTGCCACATTCACAAAATCGTGGCTATATAATTAGCGTTCTAATTTTTAAATTTAATGGGACGTCACAGATTGCAAAGAAAAAAAATGTAATTATCAAAATATTCTTTTTTTTATTTGCTTGAAAAATCAATATCTAATTAATTTATTTTTAATTTAAAATGTAATATGTATAGTATGCCTATGAGTAATATAAATAAATAAAGATGTTTTTTCTATCAACGATGTTTATGTAACTGTTAATGTAATGAACTCATTGGAATTGTTTAGAATAAAAATTAGTTTAATAAAGTGGCATATCTAACATATCTCACCCACAAAAGTCGTTTGCTATTTGGATGGCCTTAGATGTTATATGTATATATTCATTTATACATTCAATAGAAAAATATTTATATCGGACATCTTAAAAGTTTTATCGCAAACTTATAAACACAAATGATCATGTAATATCGGAAGTGCTCAAACACGAATATACTAGTAGAACTTTGTTTGGATATTAAATCTGTTATAATATACAGCTACATTCGAGTTGGGCCCAAAAATAATAACCGTTATAAATTATATACAAATGAGGTCTGTGTGAACAAAATATTTTAGCCAAATTGGTTGGGGATGCTTATAATAATTATTTGACTGAATATAATGTACGAATATGGTTTATGGTAGTATTTTGACATTCGACTTTCCACAATTATCTAACCTAAACAATTTAATGTTATTTCTTTTTTAAAAATATACAACAATATTGTAAGCTGGTTATACCACCTGTATTTGTTCATATTCCATACAAAATGGACGAGTCTAATAATATGTTAGTGAAAAAGGCAAACGTTATGTTATTGAAGTTTTATGTTTTCTTTCTTTTTGAGTGCCTCAAAAAAATATAGACCGATGGCGACGTGTGAAAAAATAAAAAACGTTTTTTTTTTTTTATTAAAGTTGACGTTAATAATCATAGAAAAAAATCTCGCGATAATTAACGTGAATTTAAAAACAAAAATAAATCGTAAAGAAGACTTTTGTTAATTATAACGACATTGCGAATAACATAATTTATTTTTTTTTTCAACCATTATTATAACAGTTAACTATACCTGTAACAAGTTGACGAGTCACACCGTAGGTCTTTCAATATGTTATTTTTTTACCGGGACACGCGACTAATGTAGTAGTAGGTAAAGTATGGTTTTGAAAACGGGACTAGACAAGTATGCAATTCGAATAATCAAATGTGGCCCAGGCAACAGGCCACCCCCCCCCCACCCCCGACATAATGTACGGTCGTGTGCGACGCATAATACTTACATCGGTGTCCAGTGAAGTCGACGAGAGGAAAAAACCACCAAACGGCGATGAAACACGCGCGTGACAGTCAGCGGGTTTGTTAAGGAGAGAGTGTGAGTGGGAGAGCGAGCGAGCCTCCAGGAACGAACCCGAATCGGAAAGCTGTGATCGCGCGGAAAGTATATGACGACGACAATATATATATATATATAAATATATATATATCGAAACGAGATCCGCTGGCGCGACGGCAACGACGGGCGAACAACGCGCGACTGAGAGCTTCGCCGTGCGTACGGTCGCGGCGTGCAAACGTTAAAGAGGTGCAACACTTGATGACGCGCGCGGGTTTTCCCCCTTGCGCGCGTCGCGTTTCCCGGCTTTTCCGCGTCGCCGTGCTGGCGGCAGTCCCCCTGGCAACGCTGGCTGACCAGCGAGAGAAAACACACAAGGGGCGCCCTGTCGCGCGCGAGTCCCGCCGCACCGCTACAGGAGCGGTAGGGGCGGCGGCGGCGGCGGCGGGAAACGGTTTTACTTTTTCTACCCCCCCCCCCAAAAAACAATCGCCGCCGCCGCCGCCGACCACCTCGATTACGTGTGCGAGTCGTCTGCCGATTCGAGCTCGCATATGGGGCGCATACGTACCTACGGCCCGAAGTGAGAGGGCCCTGCTACCTGGAAACGACGAAACACGTGACTTTCCGATGAAAACACTACTCGGTTCTCCACAACCTGCAGCACGGTTATCGGTTATGTTGGTTTGGTTTTTTTTTTTTTTTACTTTTCGAAATTTCTGACTACGAAAAAAAAAATCATTATTATTATTATGATCTCCGTGTCTACTACGTGTCTACTACGTGTCTGCTAATAATATAACAACCGCTATAGTCTTATGACAACCCACTACCGCGGACTACCTGCGACGACTTTACAGAACGTTTCGTGATTTTTTCTCGACAACAATATTTATAATCCTACAGTATAATAATATCTCGTGTGTGATATTCCACCACCGCCACCAAACGCATTCAGTTCGATTCAACGGAGATGGTCATCTGCGTCGAAAAAAAAAATTATGCACTTGATTACAGGCCGATTACAAGAAAACTGGTCACACGGCGTTTTGGGTAGGCAATGTAGGTACATCTACATTTGCTAGTGTTCGTTTACCTGTATAGTTCTGTGCACGACTGAATAAACAGTGTGTAAGACTTGGAATAAACGAGACAATCGTGAATTATGTATCAACTCCCCGGTGTATTGGAATGAAAATCACCGTTTATTCCAAGTCTGGGGCATATAATATTATAAAATCTATGATGCGGAGTGATATGGAGAAGACGCTATCTTGCTGACGCACCGGTTTATTTAGTCATGATTCTGCGTACAATTAATAAAAATACATAATATAACAACATATTATTTGAGTGAAATTAGTAAATATAGCATTGCTATCTAATACGAATACTGAATGCAATATTATTATTAAGTAACTGAAAATAACAATAGTTTTATTGTGATGTTATTAAACTCGTAATCATTCAATAACTTATTAGTATAGCCAGTTATAACATATTTTTTTTTTGAATTTTCCGTACTTAATCATCAATGATTATACTAAAATATATCATCAAACCTGTTTATAATAGTCTTCTATTAACAACTACATAACACCTTTTAATTAATACAATATTAATTGTATTCTTTCAGAGCCCCTTTTTAACCTTTTATTTTACAAAAATCTCTGAAAATGCAAGTACGGGGCTGATTTTTAATATATATTTATTAAGATCTAATTTATCATTATAAATGTAAACAGCTAATAATAAAAAATAATATATTTTGTCAGATTGATTTTAAAACATTATTGACGAAAAAAAAAATAAACGATAAAATAATTAATGTAAGTCAACCTTGATTAAGTATATAACATTGAAAATGTGGAGTGAGTAAGCACATTTTCTAAAATATATTTTAAAAACTAAAATTGTACTCGGAGGTTTTTTTTTTACTCGGAAAAAAGTGATTGATATGCAGTATTACATTGTAATTCCAGTCTCGATTCTGAACACCAAATGTTTTTAACTTAAATTGTAACATATACACGGTCGTTTTTTAAGCCGAACTACATACATAATTGTGTCGTAGGCCACTTATTATTGCCACTTGCCATTGCTTGCCAGACTTCGTTTCCATTATTAGATCTACAAGTCTCTGTGCAAAAACCAGGCAACTCCATAAATTGATGAAAATTGTTTTTGTTTTTTAAATTCTAGTATAGAAAAAAAATGTCGATAAATCTGTGTAAATATAAGACAAATTCCATTATTAATTCATGAAATTTAATATATTAGTTGGAGCTCTCTGGTTTGATTACATGACTAAAAACCAGCTAAACCCGGAGCAAAAATTAAATATTTTTTTCTAAAACGTAGTCGTCTGGTTTTAAAACTCGGATACTTTCTATTTAACTGCCTACACGTTTATGTACTCTGCACAGTATCGCGCTATAACCGCGTACGTCGTGAATATAGGGATATGATATTATTATCGCGGTGCATATTGGATGATACAAAATCGATTTACCATTGTCGTATCCAGAGGTGTATTATAGGAGGTGCATTTAAATGTATATATATATATATATCGTATTACACATCAGTGGTTTACCTAAACCGTATAGACTGGCGTTTACACATTAAGAACGTATTAATTTCGACATTACCCGACACCATATTATGTCCATATATATAACGCGTCGTACAGAACGGAGGATGTACTAATTGGGTCATCTGAAATCGCAGTTCGCTACGCGCCGTACATCGTAACATTGTTTGAGATCATTTTAATAATAACACGAGGCTTACCTATACACATCGCAAGGACGTATTAAAATACGACATAATATTAGAGTGACCCAATCTGACGTAAATCAGTCACTACCTCTAAAACATATTATTATATTGAACGCATATTTTGCCATCGTCAAAAATATTAGAGTTACCAGTTCAATAATATACAATCAAATAGAATGCAGAATAATATTCCAGGTACTCATCCTATATATTATAATTCTATAATAGCATATTCACTAGAAGTCTCAATAGTAGTTGAAAATACGAAAAACGTATATCTTTAAAACTATTATATGATATCTATTAAATTATTGTTATTATGGTTTTTTTTTTCAAATAATATAAATAAATGTAATTCAGGTTAAAAAAAATAACAAACACTCGAATTAGTTATTGTGTATCTACTAAAATTTAATATTCATTTTTTAACTAATTTATCATCTTAAACTAACTATTTTATAATATAGTTTGAGGAAATAACAAAAAAAAATAATGCATTTATATATTATATAAAAATAAATTATAGTCAAAATAGTATGATACATTCTATCACCATAATTTACAAGTAGATAATTTTTGTTTGTAGATCACATATCGGGACATTTAAAATTAAAAACTTAAATACGTCAAATAATTATTTGTACATTATTACGCTAATAACAATACAATTGAAATAATGTGAATCAGACGTGAAAAATTTACGAGGAGAATAACAGTTTTTGAACTTATGCAAAACATAAAGGTTTATGAATAAGACAAACTGACACATACTAAAATCAATTATTTTAATTAAATATTATAAATGTACCATAAACTCAATGAAATCAAATCAGATTATTTGTTGATCTTTAAATTCATCAAACGAAAACCATAATTATGAAAGAAATTATAGTACGAGTAACATGAGTTGATTGATTCGTTTTGAAAATAAATTATGTTCTCCAGCAGATAACTGAAAACCGTAGTCGATTTTTCTCTGAATATTTGTTTCTGATACATAAAAATTCATTTTATCAAATAAGTAACAAAAATGTTGTTACCCTAATGGGTTGTGTAATCCCAGTTGATCGCACTGGTATTGTAGAACCGTCTGGGACTTGAAAGATCCGTAATTTATTTAATAATTAAATTTATCGAGTTTTACGTCCCTAAGTTATCTTCACAGCTGTCGACAAATAATAATTGCTGAATGCATCAAATAAATACACACATTTTAACTTATTGAATTTTTCATTCAAAGATTATACACAACAATTAATTTATATGAATAACATTACTCGTTTTATTAATTATTGAAAATATTTTTTAACTCTGTATCTTTAACTGAATATTATAATACACATAACGGGAGTAGATAAAAGGTTTTACAAATATTAACATTTAAGATGGAATTTATTCATGCATTCCTTTTTCAAATATTTCTGCAAACTAATAATTCGTTCTAAACTCATCGATAATTTTAAGTTCAATAAAACAAATCAAATTGTGTTTTTATACACCGAGATTTATCACATTCATAAAATAACATGTTAGAAATCATTATAAAAAATTAGTTACAAAAATACATTATTTTCGTTCCAGAACTTAAGACATTACTCTGTTTATTTTTTATTCTGAATACAAACTTTAATACAAAGAGTTCACACTGATTTGTAGCAGAAGTTAAATTATTGTTCCGTTACTAGCTGCATTGATCCTAAGCGGAGCTTAATGATAAAAATGCACAAAAATATTTGGTAATACGGATGTAAGACACGTGACTGATAGAAATCCAGATTTTTATAAAATTTGTATAATTGATTAACGTAGAATTATACATATTATTTTGTATTATTGATTGGTCGTATTGTTATTAGCTATTCTATACATTTATTTTAGTATAGAAATTATTCTCACATATTAATTGTATACAACGTTACAGAAGAGTTATTTTCATAAGATTACAACTGTTACAAATTCAACAACAAGGCATTTCATAATTATTGACTTAAGATATAATACATTAATACTACGGTCATTGTAACATATTATATTGATAAAAAATACAAAATACAGAGTTACAAATTAAATAATAATATTTTTCTACCTTTTTATGATAATTCTGAGATTATATTTTTTTTTTTACTCATTAAAATAATGATTTTTAGGAATATATACAAAATACAAACATTTCAAACAATATTTCGGAGAATTTTTATTTTATAAATGGATTATAAAACAAATTTAATTTTGTTAAACTGAAATTCAATTACATATTTAAATTAATAAAGCATAAGGCTGATATTAAATTTATGTTCTTCAGAAATCCACATTTAAATAATCCAGAGTTTTTATTTTAAAATAATAGGTTATAATTGGAAAAGTATCTTTAAGTTGAATACACGTGAGGTTATGGTCAATACTTAACAAAAGTTAAATTATAATCATTAAAAATTGTCAGAATAACAAATAAAAAATTATAACTTACTAAAATACTTTAACTCGTAGAATAAATCATTCTTTATAAATTATAATACATTATTATATATATAATACTATTATGTATAGATATATTAAGTTTAAAGTTTAAATTTTAAAACGTGAAAACTCGATTATTATTGTTTTTTTACACAATATAACTTAAGCGTTTAAACTTAAATTACCAAGAATTATATATATGTACATAGTCAACATTAAATATAATTATAAAAATTAGATCATTGTTATATTGTAATAAATAAAATAATTTCCTATTAAATATAAATAAAAAGAAAAAGCTGCAAAACAACATGTTAATAATATGTGTGTGATTATATGAATTATACGAGTATATGACATAACTTGACTAGGTCAAACAAAAATCTTAAAAATATATATTTCTTAGATTTAGCTATTTTTCTTTTTAAAAATATATAATGAACTAGAGAACGTTATTATTAATGAACGTAGTGTCCACATTTGTAGCTACATCCTACATCTGGTAGCTAAATTTTATATTTAATTTTTGATTTTACATAATATTTATACATTTTTTAATAATAAATTAATAAATTACTTTTTGCGCTTAAATTAGTTTACTAAAAATAGGCTCCATTCGACATTCAAGTAAAAATCTCATATTCTCATATATAGTAGGTATCCAATATAATAAGCTCCAAATATAAATCTGTCTACAAAAAGGCCATTTTATAAGTAAGACTTGCTTTCAAATTTCCTGCATGTATCTTACAATTTACCTACCTTAAACAAAATAATAATAACAATCATATTTTTTCTGTTCAGCGTGCATAATATACATAATAAATTATACATACTGCAATAAAGTTTGATACTATGATATGAATAATTTTACATCATAATATCCTAGAAACTAAAGATTATTTTGTAGAAACAAGCGATTTCAACAATGTCAAATTCCGTGTAAATCCAGGAACTGAAAATTATGTGCGTATTACGATAGAAATACCTAAGGAAATAATCTAATCGATACATAACGTCTTTGCATAAAAATTAAACTGAATCATGTCAAGTGACGTATCGTCTAAATTTACCGCCGCGATCCAAATATAATACCACTTAACACACAATCAAATTAACCTAAAAAAAAAAACTGAGACTGATTTTTACTGTATTTTTTATGGTTTTACAACTACAGTGTTATGATTCCAAACATTAATACGCATTAAAATAAACCATATATATAATAAACCAAATTAGAAACTACACAGATTAAAATAATATTATTTTTATATTATGCAAAACATTTGACAATAATAATAATATTATCATATCATATCATATTATATATTATTATTATTATTATCATAAAATTATTTTAATATAACAACATATAAAAACAATAGATTGCCAATAGTAATTTATGGTCAGACAGGGGAGGAGGCTGATGGAGCCTCTAAATTTCTAAATTAGCCACCTTCATAGATTTAAGATCAATTTTGTACTAAGTAATATAAACAGTATAAAAGCAAAAATTCTTGTAGCAAAATATGTATTTACGTCCAAATATCTTGGTCATTCGACCAATTATTCACAGCTAATATAAATTTAAATAGAACAATATACATTTCAACTCTATTATAAGCTCCTCGATTTCGCATTTACTTAAATCACAATCAGTGTGGCCTATGTAAGGTATTTTATAGTAATCAGAATAATTTAAATTTTAAATATGACCATGTCCTGTAATATTATAAGCATGAATTTCAAATTTAACAAAAATTCATATTACATGGGATTTATCAAATTATACTATTACTGGTGAATACAAATGTGATGTGATAGAAAAATTGCATTATTATATTATCAAAATATCTTTACAAATTGTTTTGTTCAGAAATAGTAAGTACATTGTATTAAAATTTATATTAGACTGTTTTTTCTGTATACATTTTTTCGTTATTCAAATATTATTGGGACTATGGTACCCTTCTCTAATATTTGAACTCCAGTTACATCCATGGATAAAAATGTATATCATATAAAATAAAACGGAATGTTTTAGGATTAACTAACCATTATTATGGTTAATATATTATATAGCGATTTATAAAATATTACAAATATTCGAAGGTAGAACATGTGATTGGTATTTAAATTTATTTTATGGATACTGAAAGGTAGGGTAGCCGGCGTGCAACATGTGTTAATCGGTGAAATATACACTAAATATAATACAGTAGCGACCAAATAGCTTGTTGTCCGTTACCAATTCTTCATTTTAGATATCTTACATAGGTATTTTATTTATCTTTATTTTTCTAATGTTTATTTTTGTGCATATTTACTTTATTACTAACATTTTTGATGACCATTACAACATTTACTGAAGTAAATTTTCCGGCTGGTAGTAGAATCTAAATTGAGTTGGGTTTGATACTAGATTTTCGTTTTGTTCGATACAATGAAATTTCGTTTGGTTAATTTAATGAGTCATACAATACTCTATGTTCACAATTCATTGAATGTCTATTTAAAGTGTTTTTTTCAACTATTTAAATTTCAAATAACGCTTTGACTTCTTAAAAACCGTTTATGAACGTTTAGTTTTAGATATTTTTAAACATCGAACACTTCGTCATTACCGTATACTGATTAAAATGACTAACTGTTATCCATATTTACCCTGGTGAATAAATATTAATACGCTAAATGATATGTTTAGAATGTATTATGTTGATAAGTGTTTCATTCAATGTATTTTTAATACTAAAACATACGTCATTACCAATTTACATTAAAAATTAATTGTAATTTAAGAGGATGTTTACAGTTATTTTAGTTCATCCATAAGCCAACTAACATAGTTTATGCAATACAAGGAGGATATATATATAAGAAGCGTAATTCATAAAAATGTACGTTGTACTCGTTCAAACTGATATTTCTCACATACAGTATGAGTATCTCATATATAGCTGCACAATAATCTAACACCGATACCACAAATTTACAATATAGTAGGTAACTGAAAAGTATTCATCAATTTGAACTCGCCACAAAAACGCATAAAATCATAACTTATCCTGTCATTTTTAAAGCACTACAACATATTAGTTCTATGTGTGCGTGATAAAATAGCTCATGGTCAAATACGATCCTTAAATCTATAACACTATACTACCCGTCTACCCAGATATACCAATGGCATACCAAACAAAAAATAAACGTCATTAAAGGGATTATAGGTGTTTTTAAAAGGGCATTGGTGACATTTATCAATATTGGACTGTAAACTCAAATAATTGTCTACAAGTGGAAAGTGCAAAAACTAAAGAAAAATAATTAGTGATGGTAAGTTCAAATAATTATTAGATAATCAATTGTTCACAAGAAACTTAAACACAGGTACTAAATTATGTTGGTTAAATAAGAATAAAACCAGGATAATAATGTCTCATCAAATCCAGGACGTTTTAAAACTTATATCAATGCGAGTATACTGTATTCGACTGAGTAAAATTATTTTTTGAAATCTGTATAAATCACTGTATACATCTACTTGATTGCAATGGGATTCGATGGTCCGATGAGAAAAAAACGATCCATCAAAATAAGTCAATCTTTTGAGTTACAAAAAAATAATAGCTAAAAGCATGGCTATAGGCATCCCAGTACTCAAATCGCTTTGAACAATAGATAAGATCCTTGGGCCTACGGGACATTTCGGTAACTTACCGAAATGTTCAACTTTCCTTTTATCTTGTAGTTGCCTTCGTCAGTATATCCATTGTAACTATTAATTTATCAAATAAATACCGAAAATCATACTCATAGGTTGATTTTAAAAACACTGCTTGGACACATAATATACTTGATATTTGATATACTAGAATACCAGATAATAATGTATATATTCAATATAATTTTACACTAGTTCGTATCAGAAACAAAAAAAAACTTAAGACAGTTCTAAAACGATTTTAATGGTAATAATTCATTATTTTTTAATATTGAAAGTCTTAATAAATTTAATTACATTCAACAAAACTTTTTTTTTTTGTTAACTTAAAAATAGTATATACATTTAAAAAGTTATGTTTGTATAATATAATATATTTAAATTAAATGAATCAATATTACAAGTTTTTTCTTTGTAATAGAAACAAAAATGAGTATTATACTGTGATAATTAAATGTACGTATATTTATATTTTTTTAAACAATTAATTACGAAAAAATAAACTTAGAACGAACTTTTATCTAAAAAAAAAACTTTTTACCGTCCATATATTTTTTAAACCTAAATTATAATTCACACTTTTAATGTTTTAACGACAACATTATTTGTATGGTATAAATGTCTAAAAACCATAATAAACTTTCTTAAAAATAATGTAGATATAAATTGTTAAAAGTAACCAAAAAAAAAAAATATCATTCAACAATTATTTTTATATTTTATGCACCTATCCCAATTTATTTACTATAGGTTGACTTTTAAAACTTTTTAGGTCTTTTAGAACTTTCAGACCTAACCATTAAAACATTTTCAATATTTTCATATTTCTTCAATTAATTTTAATGGATATTAATTAATTTACATATCTTTTAATTATTCACTATAACGATAATTAATGTAGAAAATAATATCTTTATTAGTACACCACATTTTTAGATTTTAAATTAATCAAACACTATCAATGAATACACCTATATGTAAGTATAACTAATGCGTATCTTTCTTATTAAATCGTTATTTGATGAGAACTATTTATTCTATACTCTTCAATAGTTAATTCAATTCAACATTTTATTGATAAAATTTTAATCAAAATTGTAATATAGTTTTAAGAAGATAATATACCTAATATATTAAAAATAACACAATACATACCTATTTATAGTAATAATTAATAAAAAAATAAAATTAATTGATAATAATTATAATTTAAAATTTAGACAATATTAGAATCTAAAACTTCTTTAACACAAGGAATGATATTAACCTTGAAATAAAAACAAATAAACATACAATAATTCAAAAAAAATTTTAAATGATAATTTTTAAAACATTTTGATCAATGTGCATATTTTCATAACACAAATATAAAATAAATGTAAATTAACAAAAAAAAGCTAACTCACAAATATAGAAATAAATAAATACATTTTACATTTAATAACACTATGTACTATATTTTTAACATGTTTAAATTAAATATGAGTCAGAAATTTTTATGGTTGTAAATAATATTAAAATCTTAAGTCTATAGGTAGGTTATATAGTTGTTAGTTTTTAAATATACTAAGATTTATTCACATTTGAATTATTGACAAGTAAAAAGGATTGCAGTTATAATCAGATTTTCATTGTTAAAATATATAAGATATATGTTGTATCGTCGATTAAATTTAATAGAATCTAGAAAAATATTCTAAATTGGACCATTTTAATATACAGGACATGATTTTCTCTACAGTTTGTTTTTCTGTGAATAATCAATTTACAGCAAACAATTTTATTAAAATATTTTTCATTATTTTTTGGTACTCATTGTCGAAACAAAATTGTTTTAAAACATTAAATATAATATTATATGGTTTTATTTATTTTACCTAAATACTCGTATACCCAAAAATTATTATTGTACCTATTTATACGTTTGATAAAGTTTAGTAAATGGAATCCAAGTGCTTAGTTCGACTATTTATTTCTCACGAAAACAATTGAAGCCAATAAAAGCTTTTTATCTTCAAAATCCTAGTTTAGTAACAACTTTAGCATGTGTTAAATTTCACATCAGACTCGTTCTCAGATATTTTTTCATAAACAATAAAATAAATAGTTAAAACAATGTTAATTGTGACTTTAAATTCTTGAGAAATATTAATTAGTTAATAAATAATATTTTCTATACAATTCTAATAACAAAAGTAAAAACTTAAAGACTTAATGTTTTCAAAAATAATTTCTACATTTTCACTCTGGATTTATTTAACAAAATGAAGCGTAATATATTATGTTTCCGTGAAAATGCTTTCGGATATAATATTATAATTTAAAATGCAAATTATATTTAAAAATAAAATCATATCATGAATTCGTGCGTATAATATAATAGATGATAATTATTATTATTTGAACCATTACCGTACGAATACAAATTGCTATTTGTAAATAAAATAAAAATAATTGTTCTTAAGGGCAATCTAACACAGCCAATTGAGTGTCCTGTAGATCTAATATTATATTATTTCCATATGATAAAAAATGTATGACGAAGCTAGTCTCTTTATAAGTAAAGAGTAGTAAAAAGTAATTCCGTACTTAAAGATTTTTCAATTTATGTGCACGTGCATATATTACTTAACCACTATTGCTAATTTATAATTAGTTATATTATGTGTGTGTGTTTTACCGACAATATAAATAATCCGGTATGATGTATAGTGCATGGGAATTTGAGAAAATGACTAAGTTGAAAAAGCACCCGGTGGTAATGGATGTTATAACCAAATAAAGGCCCTCAGTGTTATAAATAATACCTAAACTAGGTGGTACGAAATAAAATGTAGGTCCTCCCTAGACTGATAACAGAAAAACAGTAACTGGACGCGATTAACTTTTCTTATTTTACTAACCTTCGAAACTCTTGTATTTTGTTGCGCATAAAATTATAAACCAAGCATTCTCTCCTCGGATTAATAGTTAGGTTAGGTTAGATTTTAGTTAAGGTTAAGTATATTTAAGAATCGTGTTTTCAAACACTTAGGTGTGTTTGTATCATTTAATAGCGATGCGACACAAACTTCTTTTTATGAAATAATAACATTAAGCAGACTTAAGTTCCGCCATCACTGTATCCTGTACAATTGTTAAGCAAATCATTATTTAGATGGTATTGATACATTTATATCTAATTTCAACAAATATTTTTTTTTAATAATATTTAAAATTTAAAATATTTGTAATATTATTTTGTCTGCTTACTGTTATATAATAATAGTAGTTACCTACTGCTATAGTCTTCATATATCTTAAATCTATTATCATTAGTACATGAAGTTAAATATTAAAAAAAGTAATTATTCAAATTGTCGATTTAATAATACACGCATCAATAGTTTTATAAAAATGATCGGATTATGAAATTACTGTTAAAATTGATGGTTTTCTTTGAAAAAATTATGTTTACAAAATAATAATATAATATACATAATCTAATTATTTGAAAATATGGTTTTTGAGCAGAGTTTAAAATTTCAATAATCAGAATTTAAATAAATGAATAATTAAAGAAAAAATTGAAAGGTGAACATGTATGGCAAAATCTCCAAATATATTTCAAATCAATAATAAACCGTTTCGTTTGAACAATAATTCATAGTTGAAATTTTATTTAATGGATAATATATTAATTTGAGTGTATGTTGTAAAAACATCTAAATTATCCTAAAACCAATTACATTTTCCCATGGTTTGATTTAAAAATTATAAATTTAGTGACATCTCCAAGCAGTTTATATTTATCAGTCATATTATACAAAATAAAAAAAATACGAGTTTATAATCAACCGCTATCGAGTGAAGCACACAAGGGCATATTAATGCCAAAAAAATTCATCTCAATTTGTAGCTTATGGTACACTCGCCTCAGTCAAACACATACTATTCGAATATTGACAATAAACCGAATTAAAACACAGATATCAATTTTAGAAACTACAAAAAAACTTCACATCTTCAACAAAAATAATCAATCCACTTATCGACTTATAAAATGCATAAAAAAAACTGATCTCCGTCAACTAATAACCTCGTTGTTAATGCCAAAAATATGTGAATTGAAAAAAAAATAGTTAGTAATATAGTATAAAAATGTCGTTTATAAATTTAAAATTCTAATGAAGATGAAGACGAAAACGATTGCCTTGAAACTGGAAGTATTAAGATTAATTGCATAACTATTAAATTTGAATAGTATATGCAAAAAAATGTCAACATTTTGTTATTTGATACATTAAATACTGTTATTATAAGAACTTTTCAAAATCAACTAATAAATTATTAAAAATTATAAAAATTAAAACCGTTTCTTATTTCATATCGTAAGGTTAATATATTATGCCATTCACTATGGTTTAAATTAAAAATGTTTATAGAAATAAATATGATGTTTTTTTTTTTTTATCTAGCTGGTAAAAAAATTAAAATTTATCTCGTATACACCTATTACATTAAAAAAAAAAAAATACTACTTAATTACATAAAATAAAAACTAATTTGAAGAACATAGTATTGGATATTGATAGGACTTATACCAAATTCTTGGAGCACCAGTCATATTATCTAAAAAAAAGTGTTTTAAGTGAAAGTTTAGTTGAAGCATATGTAAAAAAAATCCTGTACATAACTTTCATTTGTCAAAAGCCAATTATTTATTTTAACTGATACTGTGTATCTCTATACCTACTTCCCTATACATTACATTTTGTTTAATTTTGAACCTGTTATTACTTAAATATTTAATTTAAGGTTTAATTACAACGCATACAATTGATTACTTCAAATTTAAATGTTTTATATATTTTATAAATTAATGAATAAAGTATCAAATGGTTAACCAATTACGATTCGTGTAAATATACATTTTGTTATATACATAAACATATCCTTATACAATATACATAGACGAATAAATCATATCTTTGACCATCGTTAATGTTCATATTATATTATTATACCTAGGTATCTATAATCAATGTTTCTTAATTTGTTGGTGGAGGGGAGGGTGTAACACACGATTGCGTATGATAAATAATTAACTTTAAAATTTACACCAAAAGTCAAACAATTGTTATGATTTGCTATGCTACGTTGCCACATTTAAGTTTTTAGTTTAAAATAAATAACATATATTTTAAAAACTTATTTTTTTTATTTCAATATTACTATAAAATACATTTTAGATAACTATAAAATAAAATAAAATAATTAAAAATAATAAAGAGTTAAGATAATATATTGTAAAAGTGTATTCAATTTAAAATTGTATACCTTGATACAATTTAAAAAACTCACTTTTAACAAATTTGTTATTTTTTTTTTTTTTTATGAATTCTATACTTATTATATTCTTTTATGGTTTCTTTTATACGAATTAAAATAGCATTTTCCATTTTGTTAATTCAATCTTTGATTACTAATTACATTTTCGTACATGTTTTCTCTTGCGTTTCTTTTAGAATCGAAATGACTACATGAAGGATGGGAGCTATGAAATTGAGCATTATAAGTTCGATGAAAACTTTTCGATCCATTTGTCAATTAATTTTTAATTGCCCGTTCTATTAGTTCAAATAAAATGGCAACAGTGCTTCAAAGTTGCAGATAAATATCGTACGCAATCGGCTACCCCTCCCCCCTCTTGGTCCGCCCCTGTCGATAAAGACCATACGCAATCGTATTTCACCGTCGAAATTATTTTATACTTACAAATTAACACCAACCCAGATATTATATTTTCTATACATTTATACGTAACTCACTATTGGCTAAAAACTGTACACCGTGCAGGTACGCACTGCAAGCATATATTATAATATATAATATATATAATATGTTGATAACAATAAGGGTGAAAGCAATTTGGACGGATCTAAAAATGACTTAGGGCGTGTGGTACGTAACAGTCTGCATACCTGTACCAATATATATATATATATATATATAATATGACGTATATACTACACTCCGAGTTTTCATTAATCAACTGCCACAGCCACCTCCCCGTACTGACTGTAATGTATGTGCATACAGAAAGCTCGTAAATCTTCCATTTCTTTCGGTGCCCGTCGACCTCCGACACTTCCTCTACGCAACCACGTCGCTTTTTCACGTCAACAACCTATAGTCCTTTCGTACAGGATCCTGAACCTCCGCCACGGCAACAGGTGAACAGGTGCAAACTGCTAGCAAAATGGAAGTTGTACCACCGCGATCACGTCATTTAATTTGGCTAATTTTTATGAACAATTTAGGTAGGTACCGACTGTTACCTCGAGTAAAGCTCACATTTTGGGTACCAATTTATTGTTACGTAGTATATAGCTAGGTATAAATTGAATTGCACACTTCTGTGCGTGTCATCAAAACTTAATAAAAAGAGTTCGATTTATAAATCCTTTTATTTTGTTATTTCACTAATTTCTGAGTGACATGATATACATTAATATTAATGGTGTTCAAATTATGACCGCCAAACTAAATAACACGACTTTTTATTTATTTTCTCGTCGTCACTGTCGTGTTAAATTAATTAAACTGACTATATCCGGTAACCGAAAATTCCCCTTATTTCCATTGATGCCAACCCACCCGCACTCATGTCGTCAATAAGCTCGATTACAATATTTCTTCTTATTTTAAAATATTTTTATTGGGAGTTCTTACATAATGTACAACAATTTGACTGCCAATAAATCCTTAAGGTGCTTAAACCAATAGTCCGTGTGTTGTATTTTAACCGAACTGGCCAGATGACACTGATAGGAATCTTTTTATAATAGTATATTACTACACATATTCAGTTTTTGATGACCCAAAAATATTCTGACAATAAATACATCATATACGTTTTATATAATATTTCCTTTTTCAATTTTTCTGATGACTTCGAAACGATCGATTTTCCTTTGTAAATTCGTACACAAACTCGTTTTTTATATTATTGCAAAAAAATTACAAAATGTTATTTTCACAACTGTCAAGATATATGCTACAAGTAACAACCCTGCATTTGAAATATTTCATTCAAAAAAGTCGACTTTAAACAAACAAAAAAAATATGTGTTCATCTTCACAAAAGATTGAGAAAACAAAAATAAAATAATATCTTCTCAACTTTATGGTTGAGTATGCACTGTGTTACTAAAAATAATGCCGATGTAAAACTTAAGAAATAACATGCAAGTTCTTTGAACTACACCGTTATACATTTTAGAGTTAATTAAGTAGGTGAAGAGTTTAAAAAATCAAAAAACTCCGTGAAAGAAATTTATAATTGGTACTCCTAAACAATATTGTTGGAAGCACATCATTTTTTTCCAAAAATGATTAACTAAATACATTTGAATGATATTTATTACCTATTTATATGATCAAGCAAAGATTGATTTTCAATTTATAACTATATAATAATTTATATTATAATATTCTTATAAAAAAAAAAAAAAAAATATTAATTAACAAATAGGTAGTGCTTTCACTGGATGGCTTCTTCCCTCACGTTTTCATGTACAAATTATATATTATATCACATATTCTTATTGTGACCAAGGGTAGAGAATGTATATTTCTTGTTAAAAATAAAAAAAAATATATTATAATATCCAATTACTATAATAATGTATATAATTTAATAATATTATTTTACTCTAGTTTTAACATTAATTATACATAAACATATTATATTATGTATAATCAATGATTTGATAAACTAGTATTCTAATACAATATAATAAAATAATTTAAATTAGGTGCAGTTTTTATTGAATATAAATTGTAATAAACAATTTATTTTGAGACATTATTTTCCATCATCTAAAAATAAATTATAAGATCAAAAAAACGGTTCTCCAAATATTTGCACATAAAATATTTAAAATTTGTGAATTTTTAACTTCAAATAGTATTACCAGAAAATATAATTGCTTATTAATAATATTTCTTTTGATATACTATATTTCATTTTATTTAGTTTTACTTTTCATCAATGATTGCAATTTACATTTCAGTTCTTTATATTTATGAATAACCTTACAACAGTTTTAATTTAGTTTTTTTGATTTATTTCTACAACATTTTCAATTTTTTAATGATTTTTATTATTATATTAAGTATAATATACCTACTCAGAACTATTTTTATTTTTTTTGTATTAATATCATAGTTTTTTGAATTTCCTATAAATACTATGCTGAACTCCAATCAGAGTATTTTTTTATGATCATTATTAATCATCATTGCTTTCAATTTTATTATTGCATCACCTACAGTTTGTTACATTCTGTTAAAATGTTTAAAAATATTATTTTTTTTTCAAATTATTAATGTGGTATTGAACAATTGGACCTAAATAGTAAAATATGATATGGTAGGTACACCTATATTCTACTTAAGTTGGTTTATGACTGTTCGACAAAATCGTGTTAATGTACTATTATCTATCAAACGTTTAATTTAATCCATTAATATTATAATATAGTAACATTAAATCCTATACAAATTAAATGGACCAGAAATTATACGTTTTATTTTGACATCTATATGATTTGTATTTTGTTTCGGACAAAACAATATAATGACACATATGTACATACATATATATTTATATCTATCTTTATAAAATGACAAGAAAAAATATACTAAAAAAGGAAAATAATAAAAAGTTATAAAAAGGTATAAAAAGGTATAAAAAGAAAAACAATAACGACCCTATTGTATATAGGTCGCTCACGACAGTCGAATAGATTCACAATTCTGAGGTCAGGAGTTTTCGAGGTTGAGTGAAATCCTGCGGGTTATGCAACAAAGCCAAAATAAAAACTTGCATTGATGGCAAAAGACCTGAGGAAACAAAAGTTGAGAGGGGTAAGTACATTGTACGAAAACAAATACAAAATGTTTTATTAAATTTCAAGCGAATTAACAATAAGAACAATATTATAAGTCTTCAAATGTCTCTGGTTTATATATACTCTTCTAGATATGCACGAGTAGATATTACGTCGGACTTAAAATCAACCATTTGCCATTTGATGTTGTGTAATGCAATTCAATATCAAACAATTCCGTAATATATAACTTGTTAATTTTAAGCTTACTTCGAAATATCGCACAAAAACGAACTTTTGATATTGTGCAAACGATACTTTTACCAAATTAAGTTTTTTTTTCGCGCTCACGACTTTAAAAAAACGGACTTGAATGCGAAAAATCGTGTAAAATATGAACAATTTTTTCAAGTTTAATATTCTAATAGTTTGCATTATCTAATATTGAATAACATTAAATAATTACATAGTACTTTCAACTGGAGCCACTGTAAATCGGAATAAATATTTTAATGAAACAATATCCATTTACATTAAACGAAAGCTAAATACATTATGCATCATAATTCATTCATTATTATTATTTTTGATGAGTATAAAATGTATGAAAGCATAGTAATTGAGACTTCAGAAAATTGCTTTCATCAAATATGGGTATTGCGTAATATGCAAAATAATATATTATAGAAATTTCGCGGGTGAACTTTTGAATATTAATATAAGATTTAACTTTTAAAAATAAATGAATAACGTTTGAAAGAGTTAATAAAACTAAAAAAAAAAGCTTTTGAAGTGAAGGGAAATTAACAGAATGCGAAAACAGAATTTTTTTCTCCTTTTTCAGAATGATTTACGCTGAATTTCTAGTATTAATAATACGTATAGTCTAATGTTGCATCGAAAATATTTCAGTAACTCAATATCCGGCAATATTAAAAAAAAACAGGATACTTTTAAACATATTTTATAGTGAATAACGTAAAATAAATAATTCGAGTTTAATCTCCATCCCCTGCAGTTAAAGGTGTAACGGAAATAAACTAGTGTATTCAATATTTTGTGACACAAAAAAAAATATTTATATAGCGTCATAAGAAGCACTAAATTAAGTATAATATAAGAGGTGGTTCACAAAATTGTTCGTCTAGATTTTGATGTTATTATTTTTAGTAGGTTAGTATCAGCTTTTGACTTATAAAGTGACGATAAAATATTTTTAATTGTCCGCTGCTACAGCATTATTTATTTTTATTTATCTATTGTATTAAAATATAAATAATTAAATGAACGGAATTTACTGTATTCGTATTATATTGTATTGCATGCGACGCTATTTGAACACGTAGGACACGCGTAAACACTCAGACAAGGTTATCGTATATTTTAAACAAATAATATCCTGTACAAAATAAATATTGTTCTATACTTACTAATGAAATGGTGAATACGGGAAAAAAATTGAATTTGTTTACTTTCGGAGACTTGGAATTATTGTATTACAACAACGTTTGTTTTGTTTTTAAATATCCGCAATGCGGAAAATACACTTTCAGCTGTGAAATGTTATAGTTTCAATTAATCAATTACTGTGTACTATATATATATAATATGTATAATATATTTATTATCATTTTTTGATAGCACATCACGATTCTAATACGACAGATTTATTTGTGGAATAAAAAAGGATGAAATAATGTTAAATAATAATATGATACATTTTTTTTAAGCTTTGGATGACATCTTAAAAATAATAATAATCATTTAAACTATTCACTTTTAGACTACCAAAACTGTATTTAATCAACGAGATGCGTTATTTAATATAGCTACGTAAAAATGTCCAATAGGTACCTGCGCATTTTATCGAATTACTTACTATTAACTTTACATTATTGAATTATTTTAAGAAGAAAAATATTTTTACTTCACTTTCGAATTTTAAACATATTACCGTGTAAAATACTGTATTCATCTGACAAGTTTTTATTTTTATCAGCAATTGACAAACCCATCGCTTGGTGTGTGGCCATATGGGATACCTTAAACACTGCAGTGGTATATTGAGAGGGCCGCCAGGGAATCAACAGGGGCAGCATATTTAGTGAATGACCTTTCTTTTTGCAATAAAACAAAAATGTCGAGCTATAGGAGTGGAAAATAAATGTGTACCCAGGCAAACGAAATCCTATATACTCCACTGCTTATATCTAAGCTCACAATTTGCATGCACCGAAAATCACTTATGAGCGTAAATGGTATTTTACAATAGTATGAAAAGGAATGAGTCGCATGCACAATTTAAATATCGTCAAGATTTTGTTTCTATCTTAACACAGATGAGATATACGGAAAAAAGAAAACTTGATCTAGTTTTAAACATTAAAATGTATACTGCTATTGTAGAATTCTTAAATTAATGTATCCCAACGCGACGTAATTAAATATATTATTTAAACTTGGTAATTAACATTAAAACAGTTTTAATTAGGTACTTTATGATAAAACAATATAGAGTCTTAACGACGACTAGACACTACTACGAAATTGGCATCGGTAAAATAAAATGTCAGTTTGTAAGGTTAATATGCACATCAAAATCTTAATTGTATTTATTAGGTACCAATTCCAAGAACATGTTCATATCAAGAGTAAAGTTGAATAACAAAAATAACTACCTTAGATTTACCTACTTATGTATCTGAAATCAAAAATATAAAATAAATATTATAATGATAAATTTATAACAAAAGATACAGCATTTTAAAAGCAAAAATATTGTCCATATTCTAATTGATATTATATTATGATATTTATAGGTATCCGTAGTATCCTACAGCTAGTATAATCTGCAAATGAATAATTATTGAAGAAAAGGTTAAATCAAAAAATAAATTAAATAATCAAGAACATTTGTTCCAAGTATTAAAGATTTTCCTTTTACTGAATGTACTCAAATAAAAATGAATAATAAAGTATTTAAATTTTATTATTTTTTTTTATTTTTTTAATATTAAAAATAAAATAATTTGTTCTAACTATGACATTACATAGTTTAAATGTTGTGTAATCACATTTTTGTTTTAATATGCTTCTGTAGTTCTATACTACCATTTGTATTAATATAATTGTTTCAATAAAACGAAATAGTTGTTCATTTAATTACCTAAAATTAACTACATTTAATATGCGTAAACAAAGTATTTTTAGTAGGTATCTTAATTGATAAACATTAAGTCTGTAATTAAAAACATTACAAAACAATTTATTTTAATTTTGTATAAAATTAAAGTATAAAAAAACTACCTCAAATCTGAGGCTTGATATAATAAATGTTTTCATTATGTTACTCTATGTCCATTCTAAACCAGAGTTTGAAACTTCAAGTACAATAGTGTATATATTAATTAATTCGGTATTTTATTGCTATGAGTTATACGAAAATTTAATATTTTTAAACTATTCAACATAACATAACCTAACTTATATTTTTAAGCTATTTTTTTTTACGCCGATGATTAAATTATTTAAAAAATTGTAGCATTATCTTTGTATAACCTGTTGGTTAAAAAATAATCAACTTTATTATTACTAATATATTATCAACTAAAATTGTCTGATAATACTATAATATAATTATATAAAAATAAAATATTCTTACAGTTTTGTAGAATGTATATTTCATTAATATAAAATGTGCCATAATATACGTGTACACTGTACACCTCCTAACCTTACTTATAACGAGATTACAAAATTGGAACGTTGAGAAATAAATCCAAAAGTTTTCTTAGATAAAATAAATGTCTACCTGATTCCATCAAAACCTATAAATAAATTTGAAATACGATAAAAAAATAAAAAATAAATTCCATATTTCCATGCTAAATTATTTTTTTAAAGCCATCACATAATCGTAAGAGATATAAATGCGTCTCGAGTATTTTTTATGCATATATGTTAATATCATTTTTGCCGATAATATTATAATGTTTTATGTACACCCACGATATGTATACACGATGTGCTAATAAAGGTAAAATATTATTGAAAAACTTACTTTATACTACGTATAAGTACCTACTACATACTATCCGCAAGGAATATACTATTCTTGCTTCAGAGACACAGCGTCCGGTATAGGTAACTAGATTCAATCTTGAAAAATATTTTTATCGTCATTCAAATACAATTTTTTAAATTATTCTGAATTATTCTTTTTAAAAGTATTTTAACAGCATTTAAAAACTTGTATCTAAATACCATAAAGCCTGTTTTATTAATTATTTTTCACAAAAATGTCATTATCAATAAAAATAATATTGTTTTCGTTGAAACGAAGAGGGATATAGGAATTTTTTAAGAAAAATAAAGTCTAACAATTTTAAAATAATTCCATATTAATAATTAATACAACTTTTATTTATTGTTTTATTTTTAATTACGTCAATATTAGTTGAAAAATATGTAAACGAAACACGTAATCAATTTAACTCTAAATCATCAGACATATTAAAATGTATGTCAAATGGTAACATAATAGGTAGGTATGCTGACAAACATATTATATAATTTACGATTTAAAAAAAATACTTGTACTTGTATTCAAATACTTTGTGAGTATTCGTAAAATACATTTTTATATACGTGTTTTAATACTTTTTATACAAATATTGGTATTCATATAGTATCTCAATACTTTTTCAAAAGTATTTTTTACAAGACTGTTTAGTTTTAAGTATTAAAATAATTTATTGGCATGTGTACGTGGCTGTAGGGCCTACAGTATATGTATACCTAAATATATCCGAAACTAACTAAACATAAAAAATGAATGCAGTACGTACTTTGATGAAAAATGAAAAACAGTAAAAAATGTGTAATATTGTGTACTATGCACAGGTGTGTACGGCCATTTTACGAAATCGGGCCACTAGCGTGTTTGGAAACGAATCGGACTAATGCAATGCGGATTCACACGTAGTCGTCTGCCGCAGCCTCGACATGGCCAGATAGCATTTACCACCTTAATATTGTGTGTAGTGTGCATACGTCATGATAATATTATTTTATGCACAAGGTGATTACTGTTTTTTAGCGAACCTAATCGCTTTTTAGTGCATATTTTTTACTCAACTGTTGTGTTGAACTCAAGCATACTCCAGGAAAGGCGAACGCGCCTTCCCCTGAAATTTCATTCGACCCCACCCACCTTCCTGTCAAATACGACTGTCAACAAAATGAACTTATTAACCAATGTACAATACTCGATACGATTTTATCATATTTCATTATTATCAACGATGGACGTACCTTTCAGCTATCGTTCACACATTTTACCCGTCGAAATACTT
Organism: Pentalonia nigronervosa; assembly: GCA_014851325.1. NCBI lineage: Eukaryota > Metazoa > Arthropoda > Insecta > Hemiptera > Aphididae > Pentalonia > Pentalonia nigronervosa. The sequence goes on along the minus strand of JACXSJ010000946.1, from coordinate 84,880 downwards.
ATAGAACGACTAATCAATAAAACATAACTAATTTTTATCAATGGTCCAATGACGTATACATTCTACAATTTGCCAATTTTGGGACAACATCCATTGGGATTTTGTGAGAAAATAATTATCAATGACACCACCTCAGGAGTTCATCGAAAAGGCAGTCAATTTATATATGCAACCAAAAATTCTTCACATCACATTAATTTGAAAAATAAAAACTAAATAATACGTTTTCTAATTTGAATAAAATAAATAATATTTTTAAATAAAATATTTGTATAATAATATTATGTTATGTTATGTATTGAATGTCCTAAAAGTATTTGAATTCGTTGTAATAAATAGTAATGATAAATATTTGATATTATTGCAGAACTGTTACGACAAAAGCGGCTAGAAAACCCGTCCCAGAAAATGTTCTGAATTCAGCACTGGATCTTCTTACTTCTTCTATCCTCCAACTTTTTGGGGCTTGACCTATAGTTCTTTATTAATTCGCAACAATTATTCAAGCACCTCGGTTAAAATTTTAAAAATCGGTCGATCTATGCCTATTTTATACAATAGATAAAATATCGTCCGGTTCGCGGTAACGAACATAATGGTTAAACAAAACAAAAACCTGGATAAGCATGCATTGCGCGCAATGTGCACAATAAAAACCGGTACAGCGTGTGCTCCGCCGCAGCGGTGGTGTGCAGAACATAGATAACAATATTACGCGATGACGTTCATACTATGAATGGCGTCCTGGCCGAACGCAAAATACGACGACACGATGGATGATAACGGAATTTGATAACAATAATTAAAATCGCGACCCTTTGCAGAGTCGCACAAAAGCCGATGACACAACAACTTCGCACCGTTGCAACACGCCGCGCGCACATGTTACATCGTATAATAATAGGCACGCGTTGTACGACGATACACACGCGCACGACGGAGGGCTTTTGAATTCAATATTGTGACGTGCGTTTATGTATTATTATAATGCGCCCGAGTGTGATGATGTGCATACGATACATACACTACAGTCGTACGCATGGGGGGGGGAGGGGGAGGGAGTGAACTTTTTTTTTTACATAATAATATTATGGTTTATTTAAAATGTTCGTATTGTTGAAATGAAATACGATTTTAAAAATAATTTTTATTGAACTAAAATCAAGTCATTTTCGGAAATATGGAGTATTACCCTATTCGACTTATCTTAGAAATAATGAATACATACCCCCCTCCTCCCAATAAAAAATTAGAACAACTAACCTAACCTGTCCGCGCCTCTGATATTTGTACACCTATAGAATATAATAATAATTCAAACAAAATAACACGACAAAATAAATATCGTAACGTAGTCGGCAGATAGATACAAGAGTACACGACGTGTTTATAACTCGAATAATTTTCGTGAACGAATTCACTCGCAATTGTTTACCTGTCCATTTTATTTTCTCTCGCACGTAACAAATTCCAACGTCGAAATCTGAACGATTTAATCGCTATAAGTTTCGAACAGGTTATCCTCAGACGACTACCACAACGCCGCTACAGTGGTATATGTGTCTAAATCGGCAAAAAAACACGAATATCATCAGTTCTATTGTCTGCGGGAGGTGGAAGATTTTAAATATATTCACGAAAAGACCTCAGAAAACGAGTAAAAAATTAGGTCATTTAGTAAATAAAAAAATTAATGCAATCAAACATAATATTATTATTTTAATATAGTTACATACTACGTATATGTGTTAATAATTGAATCACTTTTACGATTAAAAATGGTTTGGCTTTCAAGGGAAACAATATATTATTATGTATTTTAAAATGTGAGCAAGTAAGTAACCGATCCATTGTACGCAGTCCGTGGATGTCGAGTGTACCTCGGGCATTGAGTACGTGAATTCACTATAATAGATGTGATAAATTTGAATTCATTTATATATCATTGCACACAAAAAACGATTGTAGAGACGTGACGAACTGACAGTCTATATACATTAATAAATATTAAGTACATTTTATGATATATTTATATCGCCACTGTAATAATTTATTTTTACGATTAGTAAAACGGCAAATTAAATTAATTTTTGCCGAACACATCGCATTGGTTTCATCATTAATTATTATTAATAATATAGTTTATTATAGATAATATGCATATAATTTATAATTATTGTTATAAACATTTGAATATTTACCGACTTGCAGTAGAATGGTGTGAGTATAAATATAGTTAATATAGGTTCATCGTATAAATAGATAATGACTTAAAATGTACTTAAATATTTTGGAAAAATGCAATTATTAAAAGTAAATACTATAGTATTATAGGCATTTGCGGAAAGTTTCAAGTCTCTATGAATAACATTTTTTAAATTACAACAAAATTTGTTAATTTTCGTTCATATTATATCCGATCCTATTGAATTTTAACTTGAAATGCTAATAACATGTGTATATATATTTTTGAAATTTTTAAGCTTCTACAGAAACCAGTTGCGAGGAATCTTCTATTAATGTTCAAGACTTTGCTGTTAAAATTGAAAGTCTTAGCATTTTTAACTAAAAAATAATTTGCAAATGTTCGCAATTTTGAACGATATATTTTATACTTCAAATACTTAAAAAAAATCATGCTCATGCATTTTCTATATTTTTAAACTGCTATAAGAAACAACTTATTTGAGATCTTGTATTAAATAGCCAAGCTTTTTTGTAGACATATTTATTTGTATCATTATTTATAGAAAAAAACGTAATATTTTTAAAATGTCATGTATAATAATAATGGTATTTAAATATAAGTGTAATTTTTCCAGTTACTGTGAAAAATATTTTTTAAATTAAAAAAAATCATTATTTAGCTTGTGAACATATATTGTAATTAAATTTTAACTTCAGACGCTCATAAAAAATAATATTATGCATTTATGCTCAATTATTTAAGTTCTGGGCGATGAACATATTCGTTTTACAACAATGAGTGTATTTTATTTTGTGTCTGTCTGCACGAAAAGTAGTTTTAAAAAATAATTCAAATTTTTAAATTTAGGTTATCAAATTTAATTTAAAATTAATTTTAGATTAGATTTAATTTAAATTTAATCTAATTTGTTATCGAAATTCTTTGATAACAAATAAAACCTTGATGGTACTTTTAAGAAAAATATCAAAAATACTTACCGCAATATTTTTTTAGATTTAAAATGAAAAATTCGTTAAAATCACGACAATTTACAAATTATTTTGAGTCAGGAATTTGAAACAATTTTCTTTATCTAAGACTTAAAAATATAATACAAGATTTATCTTAAGTTTTTCTATGTACAACAAAAAAAAGTTACTAAAAAGTCGAATTAATTTTTTGTGAGCGTTTGAAGTTCGATTTTTACGACATTAGATATTCCCATAAATCGACGATTTCTCATAGAACGATTTTCTTATTTTGTTGAAACTCGAAAATAATTTACCGTCGATACTTAAAATATTCACCAAATATTTATAGTAACATTTTTTAACATGGTAAATCTCAACTCTTTTTGTGTTTCTATAAATATCAATAAAAATATTTTCGTTGGGTCAAAAAGGTTAGAAATTTAATACGAAGATTCTCATAAGTAGTTCATACTGCAACCAAATAAATTAAAAAACGTTTAAATACAGTTTCTTTCTAGATATTTTAAGTTCAAATTTGGAAGAATTTAGATATTTAAACAAAGAATAACGATTTAAGTTATTTTGTTGTAATTTAAAAATATCATTCGTGAGTACTTAAAAACTTTAAAGTACCTATGTTATGATATTATAAATACACAATGACTTTTTTAAATGTAACATTTTCGGCAAAAATTAATTCAACCTATTGTATTACACTAATAGTAAAATAAATTACTTTAATAGGTAGCAATAATATATATATATATATATCATAAAATATACTTAGTAATATAGACTGATATCTTCGCTCCAAATCGAATATGCAATTTTTTACCGTTTAACATCATAATATTTTATGATGCCAAGTATTCACGTATAATATCATGTCAAGACTATCGAATAAAAATATACGTATACCGATTATAACAACCGTATAATATAACAGCAAATCAATGGTACTGTGTACGGGATTAAAAAATATACTCGGACGCATTCGGTTTGAATGTTAACCAGTCGTAAAACAATATCATAATAATATAATAGTGAATAATATCATACTGAAAGACTGTAATGGAATTTGGTCAGATTCCGAAACCTCACTCGGCTCGGCCCCCTAATTCGTTGGACTTTCGAATATTCTGCACCAAAATATAATCAGCGTGCTCGCGTCCAAACTGTATACACAATCATTATTTACAACAATATTATAATATTATGTATAACATGGGCGGAAAATTACGTGATATCCGAGGACAACGTGATCGCAACAGTATCCCAGATTTTGTCATTTGCGACGAGCAGCAACGATGACACAATAATATTATTCATGGGTACCGGTTCGCGCCGTTGTCGCCGACCGGATTATCTTCGTTTTTTTTTTTTTCACCACCGCACATCAGGTCTGGGGGCACTCGTCGTACACCCGCAAACGTATATATAGTCGATGGACCGAACTCAACAATCATCATTCAACCCAGCGACTTCCAACCATCAACACACAACATGACGAAAATCGTAAGTTACCGATGCACAGAGATTTTATGACAATTCATTGTGTAGACATTGCTTATTATACCTTGTTATTGCTTTTAAAATAGTATCCATGTTTTGACTCGAAAACAGTAAACTGTGTTCAGATTATTATTATTATATAACACTGTGTTGTACGTTAAGATAACCGTATGCTGTTTGCTTGTGGTTTCAGGCAACAGCTCTCGTTGTATTGGTGGTCGTAGCCCTCGTCAGTGCCGACACGTCCAAAGACGTTAAGAAGACGACCAACAAGAGAAGCGCTCTTTTCGGCCAATCCGGTCTGGGTTACAGTTCTGGACTCAGTTACGGCTCCGGCCTGGGATACAGCTCCGGTTTGAAATACGGTTCTGGTCTGGGCTACAGCTCCGGTTTGGGATACGGTTACGGTCTGGGCTACAGCTCCGGTCTGGGATACAGCTCCGGTTTGAAATACGGTTCCGGTCTCGGATATGGCTCCGGCCTAAGCTACGGTTCCGGTTATGGATTGTCGTCCAGCTTGGGATACTCCAGCGCCCCAGCTCCGACTACCGGTCCCCTTGTTCCGATCTCCAAGGAAGTGCACATCATCAACCGTCACGCCCAACCAGTGTCCGCCCCGTACCCAGTGCCAGTCCAACACGACGTGCCCGTCGCTGTACCACACCCAGTGCCATACGCAGTTGACAGCCCTTACCCAGTCAAAGTACCAGCCCCATACCCAGTGCCGGTCGAAAGGCCAGTGCCGTACGCAGTCGACAGGCCAGTTCCTCATCCAGTGGCATCGCCATACCCAGTGCCGGTTGTCCATGACGTTCCCGTGCCCGTGTCCAAACCGTACGCAGTTCCAGTAGTCAAACAAATCCCCGTGCCGGTGGCCAGCCCGGTTGTTGTACACGAATCGGCACCTCTGATCGCATCCAGCTACAGCTCTGGGTATGGTTCTTCTGATATCGGTTTCGGTTACGGTACCGGCTACGGTTCTGGTCTCGGTTACAGTTACGGCTCCGGTTACGGATTATCATCCTACGGTGGATCTCTGTCTTCATACGGTCACGGACACAGTTTCGACTACAAGAAATAGAACACTTCAGCCCAGCCCAACAATGACAAATCTATACCGTGTATACATGTTTATTTATAGACAATTTTTCTATTTATATTTGAAATTTTATTAATAATCAAAAGTTATTAACTAAAATAAATAGTTTTGTTTTTTTTTTCATATTTACGTGTTTGTTGTTACAACTCAAATTACTAATCTTATAATTCCTTAGAACAAAACATAGAACACAAAGATTATCACTCAAAAAATGGTTTTTCAGACTAAAATATGATAATCCAGTTATGGTCATTTCCAAAATTTAGTCATTTAGAAAGAGTAGTGTTGAATACATTATGGTTATTATTTTAAATTTTGCAATTTTAAAAATTTACATTTTGCCTTATAGTCTAATCTTTTAATTAACACTTATATTTTAATTACCAAATACACATAATAATTAAATACTTGTCTAGTAATTGGAAAATATAATTAAATGTTATGTATATTTTATTCTTAGGTTTTGTCAAGTCAAAACATACCTACAAACAAATATGGTATAAAAAAAATAGATAAACATGTAGTCAAAAAATAAACTAAAACTAAATATTACAATGCAACTTGTGCATCATTATTATAATTATCTTTATTGAGGGAAAAACTCCATTTACAAAACAATAAATATATAAAATTGTGTAGTAACACAGATAAAATGAAATTACATACAATAATATAAAATTCACATTCGATTAATATAACAAAGTACCTATTATTATGTGGTATATAATTTACAGTCAAAATTAATTATTAACTAAAATTAATGTCCATAGTATTTCCTAAATTTATCAGTATATTCGTAGGTAATGATTTTAAGTATTTTTTAAAAACATTATTAATTAAAAAACTTTCTTGATTTCTAGTGGATTTGGTATCAATTCGAAAATTTAATCGTTCCAGTAAATAAGGGCAATCTATAGAATTATTTAATATTTGTAGTTTTGTATCATGATAACCTATTTAAATCTTTTTCAGAATATTTATTTTATTTATAATATGGTTTTGAGTAAACTTCATTAATTTTTTTTATGATTTATTTTCCAATTTGTATTTATTTTACGCTCTTTAAATATTATCTTTAATCTGTTTAATCGGAAATAATGCAAATTAAAAAATTAAAAATCTTACTCGGTTATTCGCCATCTAGCTTATCATTTAATAAAGAAAATATATCAATTTTAAATTTGTTTTATAATAAATTAATTTAATTATTATTGTTTGAAACAAAAAATTTTAAGCTAATTCAACAAAAATGCCATAATAATTTATTTCAATTTTAATTGTAGTTCGGAGATCTAGAATATTTTATATTTTTAGACCATTTAGTTATAATTATTAGTGCATATTATAGTTATTTGTAACAGATAAGTGTGTGCATATTACAGTTAAGCTTATGAATCCATAAATAATTATTGCACGTAATTATTACTTTGATATCGATGTTCATAAATAATGATAAATAAAAGTATTGTTTTTAATTATTTAATTTAGTTCCTATAATTGGTGTACCTACATTAGAGATAGTAAAAATACGATGAGATAATAAATTAATTATAGATACCTACTGTTGGTAAATATTTTTGAAATACAATTTTGAAAATTAATATCTTTATTCATCAGTTTATTAATAATATGTAATAACAATAGTTATGAAAATTATTATTTTGTAACATGACAATATTTTTTGATTAAAAAATTCAAAAGAATTATGTCCAATCATAGCCAACGGAAGAATCTATACGTTCACAATCAATCATTGTTTAGAAAAACGAAAAATAATATCCGTTCATCCCACATAATGTATGTAACCGAATATCACAAGGACTCCGTAAATCTCGACTCGTCATGACGGTAACCAATTTACAAGTAATAGATGTTGTTTCAAAAGCTATATCCTGTGTGTATGTATGTGGGAGGTGTTCTTTAAAACACTGATTATATTTTGAATACAAGCGGATACTTACATACTTCAACAGTACGGAATTTTATAAATTACGTTATACAATTTAAGTGTGTTTTTTATGCTTAAATTATTAATGTCTGCCTCCCCCCTCCTCGTATTATACAGGACCCTGCACATTATAATAATTGCGCCTTTTGCGATTATTAATTATAAATAGAATTTTTTTTCGTCTTGTGTTTTGCCCCGCATATCAACACACATATTTTATTTTCATAAATAATTCAACTTTTATGATGATATAGGTTCTTAGTTACACCCAAATATTATGAAACAACGATAAATTACAATTAAATAATTCATGCGATACGCCATTATTTTGCGCATTGACCTCACCAAAATAATGTATACTATAATATAGATAAATTGTTTAGGTAATACAATAACACACTCGTTAACGTTAAGTATACATAAAGTATAATAATAATAGTATAATAAATACTTACAAAGATCGTAATAATATGGACGGCTGCGTGGGGTGGCTCAGCTATCGATAGACTGGGCGATGCATGGACACAAACACTTTTAAGATCATTTGATTTTCCTAATCGTATTAATTAACATTATCAACTATAATGTGTTTAAATTAAATAAATGGGTTTAATATATTTTCAGACCTGAAGTGTTTTTAAAATATTTTGAGAAAAGGGGTTGTAATATTAAACACATTTAATTTGCGATTTCAGCGTGATAGCCATTGTCGTGTTTAACAGCTATATAAAAGCTATTATAAGTATAGAATTTAGATGCTGAAAGTATTGAATTTATTTTCTATTAGTTCAATTTCAAGCTAAATCTGCTATACATTTATTGTATATTATAAAAGATTAATACTCGATATTTTATTTTGCTTAATTTAATATTTTTAAATTGGTATAATATTATAGAGAGTACATGCCCACAAAAAGGTTAAGGATTACTAGTGGGATAAACGATAAATAAAATATGATAGGTTTTAACAAAACCTTTTATTTTTTCCATTCAACAATCTATATAGTGTTTAGGAGCCGATTAGTTGGTGATTGATTAATTTGTTTGTGCAAAGAATTTAGCGCCAATAATTAATTTTCTTATTATTTTCTCGAGGTCTAACCCGTGATAAATTATATTTTTTACGCGCATATCACTATTTTCAGTAAAAGTTGCTATGCCCCAATTTAAAACTTTTAAGTTATTTAAACTAGACCAATAGATAAAATAATAATAATATGTGTTTTATGCCTTTATGAAAGTACACAATAATATAGTGGTATTTAGTTATTTATTTTAGTGATTGTATTTAAAACGTCTACGTATCATAATTATTATACCCAATTGTGACTATTATTATTATTATATATCTGTCGTTTGGTGGTCTTGTTGTAAGTATGTTTGGGTGTGGAGACGGGTGATCGACTATCGAACAACAGAATATTAAATTTTTGTATTTTTCCACGAAGCTGTTGTTTTTGACAGTAAATATAATGCGTAGCAAACCACCTAGATATGTTATTATACCAGTGGGGAACGTTCGCACACTCAAAAAACGAAACAGCTGTAAATGCATCACGACGACACACGTTAAAATTGAACTTGTTACCGAAACCATATAATATGCAATATCTTACACAATGTACGTGTTAAAAGCAACTCTGACAGGTACAAAGGGCCTACACTATAGCTACACATATTAAATAATATAATATGTAAATGTGATAAGTTATATATATATATATATATACGAAAACCGCATAAAGTACGCAGCGAAACACAAACAAGTATATATATATATATATATACTTATACACAAACATTTCGAGTTTTACACGTGTGTGTGTGTGTCGAAATTATTATTTTATTACAATTTTATTACGACGCCGACACAACAGCTGAATACATATAAACCTATTTTTTTTTTTTTGTTTTGCGTCCGATGAAGAATGTATGGGTAAACATACCATTTATCATTTACATATATCATTATAATACATATTATGTTCAAATCATCTTATTTTTTTCATCCCAACTCGACGTCAAGCAATAGCGGGTTACTAGGACAACTATTATTATTATTAGGTATTAGATAACTCGCAAACGTTATAATATTATGTAAATGAAGTCGTTTGACAGGTAACCAATAAATTTATACAAGCATATTATTATTATTTGTATTTAAGCAATCTTTCATGTATATATTATTATATTATGTGCATATATATATACGCGCACAGCATGTAAGTACAAGCATACACTGTAAGTTATCACATTAACCGCTAATTATTGCTGTCTCGGTGGCACAGTGAAACATAATATTGTTAATATATTTTCGGTGCATTATTAATCGACGATATATATTATAATAAAAAACTACGAATGTATTTACCGTATAAAAACGCAAGAACAATCAAAATTGCCACGAAACATATCGTTTTTCCGAGCTGGTTTTACCGACGGAAGTTAACCAAAACGATACGTTTCATTGGACCCGGCCAATAAAGTATGCCTAATGCATAAAACGGGCGATCTAAGCAAACATTTTCACGCTCTAGATATTATCATATCCATATTGTATTACCCATTCTGCGGAGTGACCGGACTGGCGGCTCTGCTAGTCATCAAAATACATAAAATATGTACAATATTATACGGTGCCTATCACTTAGCACGATAATAACTATAATTTGCCATTGTTCATTTGCAATCGAACACCTTGAATAGTGATCCCAATACCCCCTACTAATTATTCCCACCACACAGGACTCAAAACTCTGTAAACGGTTCTTTGGTAAACTGCAAAATGACACTAATCCACTGAATTTTTGTTTACCTTCTCATGAACTTCTGAAGTGTATTACTTATCGCTGATTATCAATAAAATGTTGTGAGACTAAAAGTATTTTAGATTATCAAAATCTTGAATTTATTCAGGTTTTGTTAGAAAATGATAGCATGTTATACTATTAATACCTACTATAATAACTATGTATCCATGTTTATTATTTCCCTTCTCTATTCTTTTATTATAAATAAACTAGATACATAATTAGTGTAAGTTAACGAACTTAATATACTAAAATAATTATTGTAAGAACACAGATTTTAAAGAAAAATTATTTTAAGAATAAGTACCATCCATTATAACATCAAGTTATTGACTCGTCCACTCGCGGTTTACTATATAACACATAAAATTGTGGGACTTTTTAATATACTTAGTCAATCCAATACACATTAAAGCTTTAAATTTCGCTTGGGGCCTAAAGAGAATTGATTTGACTGCGTAATTACGCTATGTAACCATTTATTTTAACGTAAATCCTTTGGTACAACAACCGATCTAAGATTAGTCTAAATAACTAATAATTTTAGTTCAAATTAACTTAATAAAAAGTATCGTTTCAACTGTATCATTATATTATGTTAACGCAACCATTTAAGGAGTTAAAATAATTTCTAATTTGGTCGTTAAAATGTGTAAAAATAAATGTAAAATATATTTAGTATCGGGGCTCGGGATTCGATGTGCATACGGATAATCATTAAAGTGATTCTTAATCTAAGTCCAACCTACTGAGCCAATATATTCTGTTCAGCGAGAGAACACGCGGCGGATTAACGAAAATCAGTTCTTCTGAGTATTCCCCACGACACTCTGCCATAGAGGAACCTGTTTTGATGGTAGGATTACGGGATGCACAGAATCAAAGTATTCTCTCGTTGAAGAGAAAAAGTATATCTAACATTAGAGTTTGATGCCACTTAGGTGATGCTACAATAATATTATTTTATTAATAAATAATTCCATACGCTTCCGTGCTAACTCGCTGGATTTATATCGACTAGGCAGCCAAACTCACATCTATTAGTTGGTATATGGGTAAGCAACCCAACACACACGATCACAGCGATGACTAAATAGGATGGAAACAATTTATACATGCATAGTATAGAGGAAGATGAGATTATTTATCGATGAGAGGGATGCTCTGTTGGTCGGTTTGGTATGATGCGATGATCAATTGAGTTCACAAAATCGGATAATACTTAAAATTAAACTTAAATCTACGATGACGACACCAGTTATGTGACAGATAGCAATCCCGATTGAAAGACTCGAAGATTTGAGCCACCTCTCGCATACCACGACGGGTGCTAGCGGTCTTACGCAGTGAGATCCAAGTTTCGGGTGATGGAGGAGCAACTGCCCGACATTTGTCTCAATGCCGAAGGGTTAAATAAATCGTTATGACTCACGTGTAAGCTGGTACGATAGTGTTTATTTTAATAATAAGCAAATAATACAATGTTGTCACAAAGCTTCCGTTGCATTAATGGCAGTAAGTCACGATTTCTGTTCACAATGACGATAGTACCATAAATAATGCTTGTCACAATGACGGAACGAATGTAATAATACAATTGAAAACTCAGTCACATTGACCACACGCCATTCGAATAATAACAAAAAAAAAATATACTTTTTCATATCACATATCGATTTAGTAACTACGATGATACAATGAAAGAGCAAAAAAATATTGGTAATGTACGAGTAATAATGAACAATAATAATTTACACAGATGCACACACACAATTTTACAAAATATAAATCACAAAGACAATGCATATTCGGATATCATCTTATTTGGGAGGGAATAGAGGAGAAGGGCGGTCACCGCTGCATCGATTGCCAAACGCCACGTTATCGCAAGTGCAATTAACGTTTATCTAATTATAATAATGAAAAGATACCTGGCAAACTTTGGTAAGGGAAAACTGGTTTGTACGGCGGTAATAGAGTTTATTAGAAAATTTTATTATCTAAATAGAAATCTAAGTACCTATTATTTGACTACTGAGATAAAACAAACCGTTAGTTTGAATATGAATTGACTCCCAATGTACCTTTTATCGTTTGAAATAAGACAATAAGAGATTATAATAAATTGTAATTTATAATATTATATAAAAGACAATTTATACTGTAGTTTCCTCCCCACTGGCAGTGGTACAAAAAACTATCGCAACTATGAAAAATACATTTAATTTATACTATTATAATTGTAGGGCTTTAAATGCCAAAAATAACCAAAAACCCAATTAAGTATACAGGTAGCTGGTGTTCGATAAATATAATATCTCCTAATTTGGTTATTAATATTATTATTATTATAAGGTAAGTTAATGTAATATGAATATAGGTGATTGTTAAGCCCTGCAGACTGTGTCTAATATTGTAACTAAAAAACATGGAATTCTTGACTGACCGATAACTATTCATTTTACTTCCTCAAAAAAAACAATCAATCACAGTTATATTCTCATACTTATACTGTTGTTAATACATATTATAATATTTATTGAAATATATACATTAAACGTGTACTTAGTAAAAATAATTTCAAACTATAGTAATTAAATCAACTTCATAACTAGTTATAACAACGTCCGTTGATATTTATTTTAACAGTTAAAATAATTCAGAAATTACCTAATCTTATAATAAATTTACCCTCCGAAAACATTAAACTAAATAACATTGATTTTCAAAATAACAATTCTAAAGATTTATTTCAATACCTTCAAATAATTAAGATACTATATTTAGATTAACGTTCCATTTCACTTAATTTAACTGATAAATTCAGTTAACTTCAATTTTAATGGTTAAGAACATAGTAAAGATCTAAAACAACTATCCTATTTCTATGTGTGATAATAAATAAGTTTAAAAGACAACATAACATTTTATTAGCTTTTATTATTTTATTGTCCTGTAAACGATTAAACTATTAAATTTTATCATCGATTATTATTTTCGTAGTAAGTAAACCGTATACGTTTCGGTACAAAAGTTTTTTTTACATTATTGTGATTTTAATAACAATGTAATGTTTTAATCCGATAATCCATAAAATACTATTTACTGGCGAGGAAAAAACTATTACACAAAAACATAACTGAACGAGTATAAATAACTATTGTCAATAACTACAAAATCATTAATAATAATATATTACATTGTTATATCCGATTTATAAATCAAATTAATAATTTTTATTCTTCGATGTTTGGTTTGCTTGATGACTGCATCACCGCTCACAGGAGCGTGTAAATCAAAATAAAACTGATGTAATTTTCTAACTGAGTTAAAATTTAAATATCATAATAATATTGGGGTCAGCTATGCGAATTTATCGTTTAAATTCAAATATCTTAACAACTGAGAGCAAACAGTTTATTTGTCTCTCACCTTTGCAAAATACTATAAATAAAAAACAACAATACTTACTCTAAACATGACGAAATATTTCGTTTACACAGAGTACCCCCGTAAACATAATACCATTTTCACTGATACTTGGAAACATTTCGATTATCTATATTTCAGTTGTTCCACGAAATTATGTTTGTCTATTTCCATCACCAAAATATATATAAATAACTTTTCAATATGCACAAAATATACGGTGTCTCACGAAGATCTGACATATGGAATAACTTTTGTTGTATTCAATATTCGATTTTTTTTTTTTTTGTTTAATTCATAGACGCTTGTGCTACATGTCTAATATAAAAAAATGTTTTTATTTCCACGATTAAAAAATAAAAACATTTTTTTTTTTTATATTATACATGTAACGTAAGTGTCTATAAATTAAACAATAAAAATAAAAATTGAATACCTATTGAATACAACAAATATTATTCCATACATCAGACCTTCGTGAGACACTATGTATATGTATGGGTGTGTGTATTATTTACTTATACTACGTTGGTATACTATATACGTTTGCAGTGCACATACTTATATATACATGTATACAACGTGAAAAATAATATTAGATAACTGTGTTACCTTAAAAAAAAATGTATGTGTATACTTTTAAAAAAATGAAAATAAAACTACTCATGCAATACATAAACCATTCGTTCGTATGAAAAAAACTAATTACATTTTTTTCATACTTACTACTTACTCAAATATAAAAAAAAAACCAAGAGAGTTGGTCTGCTGTAAAGTAGAAGTTGAATTTAACTCGTCATTGAACGGAAGTATTGAATTTGAACTCAATGATAAATCATTGTGTAAAATGTAAAACGGTTCTATGCAGTCGATCTGTCAACCTATATTTCTATGGATATATTTATATTGTGTATATTAACAATGCTAAGTAATTTATATTTTCATTAGTAACTAGCTGATCCTGTACACTACGTTGCCTATTAAAAAAAATAATAATATTCACTTTATATGAATATGTTTTATTTTATAATATAATGATTAAAATATACTAAGTAATATCGTTACAACAATATTCAATTTATTTTGGATCATTATGTACTTTTATTCTTTTTATCGGAAAAAATATGACAATTCATGTTTTTGATTGAATGCTATTTTATTGATGTGCTTTTGGATACACAATATTTTTTGTTTTTCCTTCTGGTGCGTACAAAAATAAATCAGAAGCTTTTCCGACGTGTGAGCAGATCACATACAGCTGTCCGTGTGAGAAGCATGGATTTTCCTAATTCAGTCCACACACTTGTAGCGATTGTCCTTGTGCTTTATTGATAGTCATTGCAAAGGCGAGTCGCACCGGAAACTGTAAAGTTTGAATTCGTTTAAATCATTAGGATGCGCAGCAACAGTAGATCTTCGCCTTTAAATTTTCCGTTTAAAATTGTAGCTTCGATGATGTTGTTCATCAACTTTTTCACCGAAAGCCTGGTACCATTGCAGAGTCATGGTGGGTTGATGTTTCGTAGAAGAATGATAGGCATGCCAATTTTCAATGTTAGAACGTGCGATGGCATGCCTGTCAAATCAAGTGAATTTAAGAATTCAGTTGGATAATTAACAACTTCAACTCGATTCATTACTGTATCGATAGACTTGTACGTTGTCGTGTCGCTTGGAATTCCGTTTGAATGCTGAATTGATTGTATTTACATTATTGTTTTTGGCTGCTAATAATATAGCCCGCACACTGAGGCACTGATGATTTCTGTAATTTTGTGCTAGATTTAGGAAAACTTTGTCAATTAACTCATCGGTGATTACTATGATTTTACAGAAATTTGTTAGTAATGTTATGCATTGTCTTGATTCGTCGATTACTATTTTCCCATTCCCCATACCCAACAATTGTTTTGCGAAACCATCAGCTGATGCATAATTTTGTAGTTGTACGCGCATATTAGTCTTCAAATTCAATTTATGTACGTGTTGCCATAAAACTAATGCTTTGAGACATAAAATGAGTTTATCAGTAATGGCATTGAAAATGAATTTAAATTTGCTAACTGAATGAATGTGTAGTATTCATATGAAACACATAGAGTGCAATAGACAAATTATCATCAAAACATTAAAAAAAAAACAAAAACATGAAAAACATATGAACTGTCAATATGAAATTCACAAATCCGATTCAAACTTTGAGTGCCATATATACTATGGAAACAATTAATTTAAAAACAACAATTAAATAAAAATATAAACAAATATCAAAGACGTTTTTCTGTTCTTTCAGTGATAACAAATAATAATAATTTCTTTCGCACTAATTATTATTATTATTATAAACTGATAGCAATCATTTATAAACAAATATTTCCATCATAAATCTCAAAATCCTTGTTTGAGCAGCTTCCGGGGTAGGACCTCTCCTTTTTTAAATTAGCTTATCTTCTTCTCAGAGGTCTAATCTAACTTTGTCCCAAATTTAATCATAATCGATTGAACGATTAGGGAATACATAAAGGACAGACAGACATAAATAAATGTCTTCAAATTACATTTTTACGTTGCATGCATCCAATCAAAAAGCTTTAAAAATAATATACCATGTAAAATACTTTAGAATAACTCTTTCAAGTGATCTTTCCTTTACTAAACACATCACTGTTATATTATGTTACATACAGGCAATGCGAATGCTAGGATTTGTATCATGCAAAAATACTCGTGAGTTCAATGATCCGGTCAGTTGGAAATTATTGTACTGCACTCTTTTGAGTCTGATTTTAGACTATGGTTCAGGTTTTTTGGAATCTCTAATAATCTACCTTAATTAATAAATTAGATAAGATCCAAAAACATTTTTTCTGTAAATTAAATTTAATAATTCAGTTCACATTAATTCTTCTTTTAATTTAAAACTAGGTATTGGCCCTTTAATTTTAAGAAGAAAATCTTCTGATATTTGTTTAATTTATAAACTTATTAATAACAAAATAGAATATTCAGAATTATTAAAAGATATATTTCTCAGTGCGCTATCTTTAACTCTATAAATAACGTTCCTTTCTGCATTATTCACAACCGTCAAAATTACAGCCATATATTGTATGCACTGTACTATTTTCCTTCGGAACGTTAAATAAATAAATAAATATATCTTGTAAATAATTAAAGATAATAATATGAAGAAGTATCATGCGATATCAATATATCATACACTTAATAATATCAATTATAATTATTAACAATGCATGCAGGTACCTAATAAAACTATATTATATTTTATTGGTAATATACGATTCAAAACGACATTTTTAGTAATACGATTAAAAATGCTCAATTTTATTTTCTTGCAACATTGTCAAATTTAATAATTGTTATTAAAACTATAATTATTATTGTTCGATTTATTGGAATTTTGTCGGATTTTATTTGAAACTAAAGTAATGTTAACATTATTGTTTAAGTATTGAACTTTGATACGAGAGAATAACAGTTAAGCGTTACAATCGTTGCGTAAATGTCAACTTGTTGATTTTATATTCCTATTCGCCATATAATGAAAAATAATGACATTCAAATTATACATTCCGAACAAGGTGAAGACCTAGTGCTAAACTTGATATATATGTAGGTTGGTAAATCATGACAATGATGTATTACATTTTTTATACATATTTTTATAAGTTTTTAACTATCATAACGATAGCTATTGACTCCAAATGTATATTAAACTTATATTAACAAACCTATTTTTTATTTATAAGACGGCAGGTATTTATATGTTTTTATTAGATTATATTAATGACTTTTTTTCTAGAATATTTTTAATTGTTTATTTTAATTATAAACATTTATTATTAATAACATTTTTCACTATTACATTTATATATTATTTTTACAAATTCAAATAAAAAGATTTTTCTTAAACTAACAATAATTAATTAGTAACTGTGTCTAAACTAAATAAAGTCGTTTGACCAAAAAAAAAAAATTATACAATGTTTCACGTAATTCGTTCTCAATCGTATTATTGTTTTTTTAGGTCAGCGGTTAGTTCTTTGTTAATTTTAAGTTTTCTCAATCGTTCTATAACCGATTTTATGTACTGATATTTTATTATTAAAATTATAAAAATGACGAAAATAAAAATATTATAGTGTGTAATAAAAATTATTAAGCATATAAGATGTAATCTATATTATAATGCACGATTCCTATTTTGATTTGCTATTATACTGGCAGCTAACCGTCATCGTGACATAATTTATTTTACAGTTGATGATTTTTTTCTAACGTAAAAATGTTAAAAATTCTTGTTTTTTCTTCATTATTTTTCACTCAAGACTTTGGTCATAGTAAATAGGTATCTAAAGAATTTGACGATAAATTTGAATCAGATTGATGGCAATCGGACATCATTTACCTGCGAATTTACGTTCGGTATTTTAAATGCACCAATGGCAATGAAATCGGAGATCTCAATAGTACGTGCAGTGCACATTATTTTGTACGTAATTATGTACTAATTTGGTGGCGTAATAAATTACAAGGTGTCACATGGCGTACCTACTTTAATATCAAGACAATCATTGTTAATATACCTCCAGAGGCCTATATAGAATTTTCTTGAGGCGGGGGATATAAAATAATTTCTTAGTGTTTATATAAAAAATAATCACAAAATTATTAATGGTCCCTCAAAAATGTGTATAATGCTCTTAATTTCCCAGCCAAAAATAATCTTTTATTATATTTAATTTTTTAGTTATTATTGTGTAATGTCACTTACAGCCCACAAGATAACAAAGTTTTATAAGTAAAAAGTTTACTGTTTATACCTGGTCTTAAAAAAACAAATGTCATGAATTCACCACTGTATACCTCTGATATCTCCCCGTTACTCGCTCTTTTATCGAGTTATTCGACGTTGCAAAAATAATTAATATTTAATTTTGCATATCTTCTATGACAATAATAACTCGTGACAACAATATAATAACGGCCATTCTTGATATTATGCATGTATCACTCGTCACTGTATTTGTTTTAATACTATGTATTATTTTTAGAGTATAAAAGTGTTTTAAATGTGTATTTAAAATACTTTTAAGAAGTGGTTTTGTTTAAAGCAATTTATACATAAACCTTTAAAACATTTTAAACAGTTTAAGTTTAAAAAAACTATGCAATTTTAGCTATCTACCGTTATTAATTATGCCATGAAATATAAATTTGGTGTGCTCATATTATATATATTTCAGTTTTTTCTAAGCTTCGACGTCATATATTATATTTCAATTGACGAAGTTATCAAAAATGCCAAGCTCTTTGCTCATAAAACACGATAACATCAATCAAATATATATTTTTTCAGACGTTTCATTAATCTGAAACAAGACCTCCAAATACCTCTTCAAACGAAAGCGAAGACAATTTGAAATCAATAAATAAAAGCCAAATTTGGTACACATAAACAAACTAGATAAGTACAAAAAAAAACGTTATTTTAATAAGAAAAAATTTAAAAACAACCATCAAACAAAACTAATATAGTAAGTCGCAATTGATAATAACCTTAAAGTGAATACAGATATTGTAAAAAAATAAACCCCTCCTCTTTCTAACCAACACAGATGAATTAATTGATTAATAATGATTATATAAAAAAACGATGACAATGCATAAACAATTACAAACGCACTAGATACCGAAATATCTCAATAACACGGTGACCGTGAATCATAAAAAAGCCAATATGGTTTATTTTAAAAAGAACTGAGAATTCTTACCACCAAAATATACCAATTAATGAAATCAAATTTGATACCAGAAACCACCCTCAAAGTTAAATATTGAAGCATTCTATAATACGTGGTACACGGACTCAAAAACATATATTATCATTACATCCAATATATTCATTATCGCTCCTTTCAGAGTCTAAATAACCTTTATTTTTATTTTATCAAATAAAATAACTTGGACGGAGTACCAAAGTATAAATGTATAATGTAATTAATTATTTATTTTCTGCTATCGTCATATCATTGCAATGGTCGGAAACTGGCGGCCATCGCGTCTACTTTACACGGCCAGCTTAAAATGCTACGCTGACAAAATTGAACTGTTTGTTTATTTTTGAATGTCCCGAATTCCAACACGATCGAACAACATCAAACATCATAATAAGTTCAAAGAAGCATTCGATCCCAGACAAGAATCATAAAATTTGGCCAGAAATCTATGTTTTTGAAGCATTGAAACCTTATATCAAAATAAAAAAAAAAAACAATAAACCACTGATTGGTGTACCTACCACTATTCATAAAAAATGTAATACAACTATAGTTTATTACACAATATTAACGTCATTTATTTTAATTAACTGTAAATTAAATGCTGATGATTTGTTTACGTTAGGGGTTTTTATGATTATCCAACGTTCTTTGTCGTCATTAATTTCGGCAGTGAACTTGAAGTAGTTAATTTAAAGGCAGCCAGAGAAATACTAAAATTTAAGGTTTCCGGTTTAAACTTTGATTATATAACTGGGTACCTATGTTTTAAATATACTATAGTAATTATTGAAATAACGACCACCGCATATCGTTACGGACGTATTGTATAACTGTTAGTTTTGTTTTAAAAATGTATTACATTCAAAACACATAATGTTGAGACTAAAAGCGTCTCATGTCATTCTGTCTACAGCAAGAATAAAATATTCAGACGGACCTGAAAAACATTTTGATTTAATATAAATGCAAGAATGCAAGTTTCAGAAGAAATTTTAAAACCAAGCTGGTTTTAATTTTTATACTTTACTTGCATACAATCTTATTAAAATATTGTTTACCAACCGTAATGCCACCAATCTACAATTGATTTTCACTAATTTACTAAAAGCTAACCAATAGTATTACATTTAAGTATAATTTCACTGTAATTAAATCGTTAAAAAAAACTGCACATAATGTATAAATTTTATTTTGTTATTTTCGTTCATTATAATACTCGAGTCAATCTCATAAAAAAATAAATAAATATAGTTATTCCTCAAATAAATAAAGTACCTACATTTTAGTGAAGATTATGCATATCAATTATGCAAAACATGAAACTTGTATTAAACATAGGAAAATGATTGAATGAATATTAATATTTTACAATACTATGTACTTATACTATAATAGAATATAATCACAAATATTAATAAATAATTAAATTTACAGCGGTTGTGGTATTGACTTATAAGTTAATACAAATAATATATGATATATTGATATAATATTATAAAAATTTTTATGCAATAATAATTACTTATAGTAATAGAAATGTCTTTAGAAATAGAAATTGACGAACATTCTTCACTCAGAATTGTTTTTCAATGATTTATCATTGAATTCGAACAGACTATTGTCGCATATATATGTATTATTGTAAGTAGTTATATACTGAATTTCACCATTCATTATATTAATTTGTTGGCGATTGTCATACTGAATAATATACGTTCCGGAATACCTGCCCTGCTGATCCACAGTACCCATAGACCACTATATCTTGATTTATTTTCCATTTAGGCGAGCTGACTTTATGATCCTAAAGGTTAATAAGTGACAACAATTGGATCGCGCTTTTTCTGTGATAATGCTACCACTTTTTTCAAAAATTATATTACAATTGGATCCTAAATTTTCAATTACTACCTATCTATAATTGGAACACCAACTATTTATCAAAAAATGTTGATGTCTTGCACGTATATAAGTTAGGTATATGAAATACAACATCATCTTGATTACGCTCTGCATTTATAGAGTTAACATTATTTTATCATATTATGTTCGTTTTATTGAATTTGAGATAAATCATACAAAAATCTTTAACTTGTCCTATACTTGAGTACTTGCTTACCATTTTCATGACAATCTGGACTATTTTTAAAATTATTTAATAACATGCTTCTCTTGTTTTAATTATTTAGGTACCTTTAGGTATTATATTATTATATTAGGTATTTTTAATTATTTATACTACTTATTTACTTGTATTTTTCTTGTCGTGGTCACTTTTTTATATAGATATAGTTGGCACTTTCTTTTGTTACAGTTTCTTACCGTTGTTCAGTAATTCTGATTGTTTCAGTCTGCTTCCCGTGTCTCAATAATATTGACCACCTCAACTAGACTGATTTCTCATTTTTATAAATATCATTTGCGCAGTTTTTCTGATGATACTTACATAAATTCAATTAACGATTTGTGGAAGAGATTGGCCTGATTTTAGGATTATATAATACGCGTTCACTCATACATATTATACATAGTAAAATGACATGAATAAGATGATATTAAAACCATAAATAAACGCGTCGGAACTTGTGCGACGATGGCAGTTTTGATGGCGGCGTTCGCAATTTGGAACAAAGGACGCCTAAATTAATAATAATAATGATTAATAAATAATAGTTCCTATACATCATTTCTATTATCATTAATAACGTCATATATTTTACAAACTCACGCTAAGTGGGTGTCTACGTTTTCGCACGGTCCGTGCGCGTATCCGTCGCATTTTCATCAGCAATAACAATTAATGGATGGAGGAGGGTTCTTCGGGTTTCAATTTTTTCTCTTTGCCGCATTTCTACACTGCTCTCCTGCCTCCCTTAACCGTCGTAGGCCGAACTACGTACACATCCACGCACAATACACACTATATATATACACACGTAGGTACATATTATACGTATATACGCATTTATCCTTTTGTTGCGGAGCGATCGAACGGGGTAGGCAGAGAAATCAACAGGTAAAGACCTACATGTTGTGTGTGTGTGCGCGCGCGCGCGCGTGTGCGTGTGCGTGTAGGTATGCGCGGAAACGGCCACCGAGTACCGAGTACCGAGCTCTGGCTGCGGTGGCTGGCATTATCGTACCCGTTTCCCGGGCAACCAAACCCGAAGGGAACAAAGGGCCAAGCCAAAAGTTCAAAGCCACTTTTCATATTAAATATTCAGTTTCTCTTGGATTCCTTTGTTTCCTTTATTTGATGTTTTTTGCCTAGCGCCACCCCCGCGGAACTGCATATTCGTTTTTCCATCGGAACAACATACGTATTAATTCGCGAACCCACATTTGCCGAACATATCGTCGCACACGTTTCACTCGTATCGCATTAATACAAAGAGGTAGATGGAGAGAAAGAGAGAAATAGGTAAACGATGGTCGTTTCGGACTTTCCACAACATAATAATATATACTACTACTATGATTATGGTAATTCACGTAAAACGGTACACTTTTATACTCGGAAATAGAATACTCTGTCAGCCTGGCGGTAGTGGCTGGTGGTGGTAACGGGTTGATGTGCCGCGATAAAACGCACGAGGCGTCGGGAAAATGAAAATTCGTGCAAAACACTACAGACGGCATTCAGTTATTAATGCGATTCGACTTTTGGTCGACGAGCGGTGGTAAACGGCTGATAAACCTATTTATTTAAACATTTTCTCGGAGCTGCGCTGAATAATAATTTTCACGAAACGACGTCACCGTTAATATTCGGCGCGGCTGCAGGTTCTATAATATAGCTAGGCGTATATATACTATTATAATGTCTGTTTGTGTAGTACTCGAATGCGAAAGGTATAGGACGTATCTACATTTGTAAGTGGTGTACGTTCTCCAGATGTCCGCAAACGAACAATGGTCGACTCCTTCCCTTCCCATATTTTTCTTTCTCAGTTTCTCTGCATAATATATGTGTATATTTTGTACTGTTCAAAAAGAACGGAGCCAGGGAAACAACCCGTCGGCCGTGCTAGAGAGTGCACCGGAAAATCCTAAATCTCTCGACGGACGGTAAACTGTGGTACGATTGTGCTAATAATCTATGCCCGTGACGTTATACGATACGTATCTCATATAGGTACATTATAATGTACATATGATTTATGTACGACATACATAATAAATATTGTAAATCCTTCCTGACTCGTATCGTAACAGCTGAACAACCGATACTTAAAATTATATTATAATATACCTACATCGACAACTCGCTTTTCTTTTAGATTGTTACATTATACTCAGAATGAAGAGCTCTATAAATAAAACATCGATAACATAAAAATCTCTTAATATTATTTTGAATTGTGTTTAAATCCTGGATTTGTGTTACTAAATATGGATGTCAGATTAGGAAGATATAATCAAAATGTAAACAAATTAATGAATAATATAATATTTTTAATGCAGATTCGTCTCTCAAATTTCGACATGTGCGTTTTAAATATCCTAGTTTCACATACGCTTTATTCCTAATAAAATGTTTATGATCATTGAAAGAAAGTTTGAAGTCAAATTTTACCCCTAGATCGTGTAGATACTCTAATGATAATAATTTAAAATACATGCTATGTGTTTACATTTTTATTTACAATTATACGTACACACAATTAAATAACAATGTATTATATATTATTATATAATACAATAATATACATCTAAAGAAATATTTTTCAAATTATTATCATTATTATTTCTACAAAGTTTTTGCGCCAAAATTATTGCGTCGGCCACTCGGCCACCACTATTACTATTCATGGTCCCAACTATAAATAAGTATTAAATAGGTTCATTAATAAATATATAACGTGTTTATAAAAAATAAAGAAGGCATAAATCAGTTGCGTCTAAAACAAAATGTATATTTTATGATAAGTATTTGGCATTTGCGTTTTTTATATTTTACGGTCAGTATACCAATCACACTTACCTTTTCGCAATACTTTTAAGTATGAAAAATGTGTTTTTGTCAAATTTAATTCCATCAATATTGAAATGTATCAAGTATCATACATAAACTAAGTATACTAAAATAATTGAAAATTAAAAAATATGTTATATTGATCAATTAATTACTGAGCGACTTGTTAAATATTTTTTTTATTTTCAAAAAAAAAAAATAATTTTGATGAATTTAAAGTTTTATTAGCTGTTTTGTAGTCAATAATCTATAAATGTTTTTGACTTTTATTGAAACTTCATTATAACCAAAATACACAAGTGTGAATTTGAGTGATACCTATTATACCTAAATTACCTATAGATGAAATCAACTTTTCATTATCGCTAGCTATTTATCGACTTAATCGGTTCGTTGCACTGCAAAGCAATGTTTGGTATAAATCCCGAAAAAAGACCAAAAGAACCAAGAAAAAATAACCACGGAAAAAAAACCAAAATAAAAAAACTAACCGAAAAAAAATCAACAGAAATAAAAACCAAAACGATAATATAATCAAATAAGTAGTTTAATCTTGTTTGTAGATGAGTGGAGTATAACTGACCAATCTCACTATAGGCAATTACTTCTTGATGACAATGAAATTGACCGACTCTGAACGAGTCGTTATGTTTGCTACTGAAGAAGTTTTAAAACATGTAGCAGGTGCTTCAAAGTGGTATATGGATGTAATTTTTCACTTGCTCCAAAACAATTTCAACAACTCTATATGATCCAATTAAAAGTCAATAGAATTTTTATAACTACTGTGTATTGTCTTCTACAACATAAAACGTTATTAACATATATGCTAACAGCATAATGCACAAAAAATGCGAAAAAAAATGTATGTCTGAATCCTCTATATATTCATGTAGACTTTGAACGGGTCAGCTTTTCGAAATAATCCACTTTTATTCCCATTATAATTACGGAATGTCCATACTGCAACTATTAACGACGAAGCTCGGACTAATATAGTACCGAGGGTTGGAATCATCGCTTCAGCAAACTTGGACAAAATCATCCAACAGTTTGGATAATGGTGAGTAAAATACGATTGGAAATAGTAATAGATGAAACAAAATTGGCATATTAAATATAGTACAAAAAAAACGAAAAATTAATGACAACGTAAAAAAAAATTAAAACAATTATATATAAGTTATCAAAACGACACAAATAAAGACTTACCAAAATTTTTGAAAGCGATTACCTATATAATTAGGTACCGATAGCATTTAAGAATTGACACTAGCAGCTAATATATTAGATATTATATTATTCTGTGATTATACTATTTGTCTAATTATATTATCATTTTGTTTTTTTTTCCGTTGGTTTTTTTATTTTGGTTTTTTTTCTTTAGTTTTTTTTTTTCGTATATAGTTTGATATAATATAGGTCATGAGGCAACACAATTAATAATGATGATACAATTAGACACCTACTTTTGTGTACAATAGTTTTCATTTAATTTATATCCTGTGGTTGTACTGAATAATAATAAAAAACATTCCATTAATGTAAATACTACTACTGTACTACTAATGTACTACTTACTATTTTCTTATTAATCATTTTTTTTTTTTATCATGTTTTTATAATCCTGTATAAATTTAAATACTGAATTTCATCTACAGTCGATAATATTTTCAGTCACTTAACATT
The DNA here is from genome assembly GCA_014851325.1 of Pentalonia nigronervosa. NCBI lineage: Eukaryota > Metazoa > Arthropoda > Insecta > Hemiptera > Aphididae > Pentalonia > Pentalonia nigronervosa. The sequence continues at coordinate 58,455 of JACXSJ010000946.1, read as the reverse complement.
ATTTATTCCGGAAGATTCCATTTTATGAACAATATAATATTTCTGCTACCTAAATAAACATTATCTATGTTTTCAATTTGGTTTCTTCGGTTGCTATACACCATCAATAAAAGTTAACATTTTGAAAAACTATTAGAATCTATAATATTATTCAAGACATAAACATGGTTTAAGACGCAAGAAACTATTGTACTTAGCTATACAATTTGTTATTCATTTATAATATTTTTGATTTACGAGAAAAAAACATTTTTTTTTATATAATATATTAGTTAGGTACCTCTTATAATAAGCCATTTAGTTATCATTGAAAAATGTTTAAATATTGAACTTACGTTACTATTTGGTTATGATAAATCGAGGCCTCGTGAATACTCGAAAAACCACCTTTGTAACAGTGTTTAGGTAAATTACACAATATTATGCCTATTATAAATTATGATGTGGTGCAATATCTGATATTTGTATACTAAAATAATTTTCAGAAATATATTCCGCTTTCGCTTTTTATTTATTTAAATGAAACAAAAATGTTTATTTTCATTGCCAGGAGTTATTTTTTATCAAATATTATGATATATTATTATTATACATGCATTGAATAAATTATAAGACCATATATCAGAGTATTTATGTATAAATACTTAATGTTTTGACTTTAGACTGCGGGCGGCGTATGACGGTTGAGTTACAGTACCTAAGCTGAGATGAAATATGTGTACTATAATATACATCCTACCACTGACCTCTTTTTTTTTTTTGGTCATTTGTGCAGTATTTCCACATATATTACATTCTTAATAATACCAAGACATGTTGTTTTAATTGATATAGATAAATAATACGTAAAAACAAAATGCGTGTAATACGTGTACAATATTTACAGTTTTCATTAGTACAGCGACGCAGCATTGTAATATATTGTATGTATTGTATTTTATTATTTTTTATTTTATTTTTTTTTTATTTTTTTTTTTTTATATTCTACGAATTAAATCATTAAGGACAATAAATCGAGCGAGTGTGTTATTATATATATGCAATTTAAACAATAAATAACTTATATAGTTATAAAAAATATTTATTTAAATGTAGGTATTTAGTTCATACGTTTAATGATCGTTTAGGTCTATTCAGAAAATATCGTATTTTTTAAAACTGTTTAAAAAAGTAAAGATACCTATAACTATAATATTAAATATTTGACTAATTACGTATAATTAAATTTTTATTATAGCTATTAGCAAAAAATATAAATTTGTATACAAAATTAATAGAGTCATAAAATAGCATGACATTAATTAAATTTTTTCAAACGTAGTTATGAGCGTATTAAAAAACAAAAATACGTCTCGAAAAAAATGTATATTCTTAAAATATTCTGTATTTTTGGTGGTCTGTTGACTTGCAGTTGAATAATAGCAGATAATTTCCAATGTTACGAATGTCCAAAGATATTCGTGCACAAATAAATTAAACAGACACTTTCGAACTAATTATCACTTTCTATATTTAAAATTGATAAACAAAACTTACTATACAATTAATATTTAATAAAATGTTTATAAAAATAGTCTGACAATATGAATGCTCTGGCAAAAATAATAATGCTCTGTCCTATTATTCTAGAATCCCACTCCCACGGCTTGCTATGCGAGCCGAGCTTATAGCCAGCGCTTGTCTGGAATTGCTGTCACAGCAATTCCTTCCAGACAGTCGCCGTCTTACAATATTACTAAATACACTATGCTAACTAATATAACCAGGGGTTCTTAACACCAAATCAAATAATAACTATGATTTTAATGATTTCAAAAGTATGTATTTAGTTCTCTTTAAAATTTTGAATAGACATGGGTGCTATTTTACGGACATAGATATATGATTTAAATTTGGGTTCTACGGCATTCTAAAATTCTCCCATACAAGCGTTCTAGTCAATCGCTCTTTGAATGATAACTTCTGCTCCATAGGCTGTATACGGTATATATTATTATAATGTAACGAACCCCACACAGATTTATAAATTGAAACAGTTAATCGCAGTTAGTCAATAAATATTATATACATTTTACTTAAAATTACTAACTCGTTCAAACCCGTTTTAAATCAGTTGAAGTGTTAACGGGGCGCATGCTTATATCCATGTTATGCTAATCGAAAATCACCTGATTTTAATAATAAATATGCTATTAAATCTATATTACATTTACGTTCTGTTTGTGAACGTGAATCCATAATGTGGTTTCAGTACGCTAATCAATTCATTTGTCAGAGCTATAGAGTTATCCTTTCATTTAAAAGGGATTCATCTATACCTAGGGAACCTTACCTTTCGTACGCTCCACTTTTGTTTATTCTTAACCTTAATAGGTACATTAGTACAGCGTCGTTTACTCAATTCGAATTTCACGAATTTATACTTTGATATATACTATGCGTGACGAGTGCAATTTGGAAACTCCGTCTTTAATATAATTAGTGAATATAAGATATCCAAATAAATAAACGATGACGATTAAAAATCAAAGTGTGATAATTAACTTTTTATGTATCGTTTCCTGTCCAGTTGAAAAAAGTTTTTAGAACGGTAAATGGTTAATTGGATTTTTATTAATTTTTTGTTTTACGTCTCAATAATTATACTCCCAGCACAACGTCTGCTATATACCACATTTTTCCGAATAAAAAGACTTAATGAAACGCTAATGACCCGATAAGTATATGCGCGATACCCGATAAAAAAAAACATTAAGCTCGGTTAAGTGGTTTTTCGTTTATATATTATTTAATGTCTTTCGACGTTCAATTTATCTATGCAATCATCCATTATCGCCGTTGATTAAATAATAATATTATAATATAATGTAATTTCGACGACTGATGCTATCGCTTTAGTTCTGCGAAATATACATTATAAAACGTGTTAACTTTATCTACTGTACACATAACAACGATGATTGCAACGTCGTCAGGGTGGTTCAATATTATTATATATTTATTTTTTATTTTTATTTATTCTTCAAGATGATACAGCAAAACCGATTTTATGAGGTGCGTTCCGCTGGTACCACTATGTTAAAAATTCACATTTTTTTTTACCATTATTCGTAATATAATTTTTATGAATTTTAAAAATTGCACTAAAGTTCTTCAGATTTTAGAGAAAACTGATTTGTATTTACAAATTACAAGTACCTCAGAGAAAATATACTTTTAATTTATATTGACTGCAGGGACTCGACATTTTTCACTATTGCGAATATTATTATTTCCTTTACACGATGAAATTTTCAAAATATTTATAATAATTATAATTAATAAGCTATTTATATGACGGATCCACTCATACAGTTATATGGAATGTCTGTACTGACTTTTAAGTTAATATCAATTAGATAATATTATATTATATAATATTATAATAATATAGTACCCATAAACGATATTTCTTGGAAAAAATAAATTCAACCTGCCGTATAACTAAGTACCTTCTAATAGAAAAATAAATTACTTATAGCTATAAGACATATAATTATTATTTTTTATTGTTAGGTATTAGCTTCTTGTATAAACTATGATAGCTAACAAAAATTTGTATTGAGGATTGAACGAATGTCGATAGGTATGTTAAAAGATTTTAAAAAATCAGAACAAAATTAAACAAGCATAACGTGCAAAGCTGGACAAACTAATAGGTATATAGTATGTAAAGAGATCGCAGAAATCATTATTATTAGGGGTTAATGGCCTTTTTTTTTATTATGTTTGATAAATAGTGAGATAGTGTAGTAGATTTTAATTTTTTAATCAGTGAGATTGGACTATTGGAGTTAGAAATAGCAAGTAGGGAATTTAAGGAAGATTCAATTAGGGTTTGGAGAGAAAACAACGAAAATGATACGATAACCAATTAGAGTTTATTATAAATTCAGATAATTTAAGAAATAGAATGTGGACCCAAAAGAAATCGATTGTGTTATCTTGGTTTGGAAGTTTATTTAAATAACTACCAATAGGGGAAGAATAATATAGTTAAACTGGAGAAAGATTCTTTTTTCTTTTTTTTTAACGAGTGACCGGATTTATGTATTATATTCCAAAAATGGAAAAAGTGGTTGTTTTCATTTAAACTAAGAACGTTATGGAAGAGAATTACTAGGTTTTAAAATCCCAAAAATTGGAGATTGGTTATTTACAACATCAGTATATTTAAAAGTAGAAGTATTATAACTATTTTATTTCTTAAAATCTAGACAATCTTTTTTATAAAATTACAATTATTTATTTCCTTTGAATTACATTTCCAGGTATGGAAGTTTGTACAAACTGGTATAGTCAGTGGTTCGAATGAAAGGGCAATTATTGTTAAAAGAGTGTTTAGCTTCACCACAGTTGCTACATCTTGATTGTTACAACAATATATTAGTGTAAGTCCAAAATGTAAGCAACGATTGCACTGGACGGGAGATCATATAGTTGGCTTAATTTCAAAAATCAAATTGAATAAATAAATCATGGTTAGTTTTTTGTGAGCAACAAATTTCAATTCGGCGATGCGGATCTGCATAATATTTATATTATTCATAGAAATTTAATTATTTATTTATTAGGTAAACACACAGGAGGGCTCAAGTACAATAAAAAATACATTTAATAAAAGAGTTTAAAAGCTTCTATCGGAGCCTAAAACAGAAAACCTTTCAAAAATTCTGCTTTTGTGACAATCGTGTATTCTAATTAGTGTTCCGAACGATAGAATAAGAATTGATGGTATATATTTGCTTTAAAACTATGTTCGTTTAAAATTTTAAATTTTAAGTAAAGATTCCAATTATTAATTGAGTCAAAAGTGATTATAATTTTTTTGTAACCAACTTAATATTTATGACGTCAGTAAAATTAGTGGAAAACAGTTTAATGGCTCTAAAAGGATGCCAGTTACCTAGAATTTTAGTTGTAGTTGATGCTTTTGGAAAGAATAATTATGGTACCATTATAATCTGATGTATTAGATCGAAGTAAAATATTATTAATATTTTTATTGTTTTGAATCGTATCGATAACTGAGTTTGAAGATGAAACGGAGTCGGGTTATCGAAAGGAGCCTATTAGGTAACACGTATTATATTTTAAAATCTTATAGGTATGAATATTAAAAAATTTAGTTATTTTAACTACACAATAATTTACAAATTTTCACAATATTGATGAATTCGATCAAAATTCCAACTTTAAATGCTTATAAAAAAAATATTGCGACTTTTGTATTTTCAATATATTTTAATAAGTATAATATGAACAATTTTGTCAAAAACTATTTTTTCAACAAATTCCCAGTTTTTTCTTGGCTTGTTTTTGTTTTTCTTTATTATTTGGAAAAATACTGGGAATTTTTAATTTTGAAGTATCAACTAGATCCAATTTACTAAAATAAACCACATTTAAAGAAGGTCTAATGAAGATGCCTTTAATGAAGACCTGAGCATTTATTTTTCTAATTGTATTCTTAAAAAAAATAATGCAGATCTCCAATTGGAAGTTTTCTCTCATAATCAATTGTATGTTGTATATTGAACTTTTGTGGAATGGTTCACCTGCAGAACAAACGATACTCAATACTTATCACCGATGTACACATTACACAATAATACGTTACAAAGAAGTTTTTAAAGATTAAAAAAAATAAAAATATATAAAACAGATTAATTTTCCCAGGACAATGCCAGTTAAAACAGTAAACATCGTATAATGTAGTTAATAATAATATACTTAAGCCCAAAAAGTATTAATTTCCTAAGAATAATATTTTTTGAATACTAACAACTTACAAGTAATTAAAATTATTATTTTTGTTTAAATAAGTATCCGATTTCCTAAACATTTAAACTTGAATAATGTATAAAATCAAATTATTATTTTGTGAGAATTTTGCATGGTGGTTGCATTAATAATTACTTTTTTTTACCTCAGATTACTTAAAAAATCTAACAAATTTAAAAATTTTAAATTAACTAAGCCACTATTTTTTAATGAATTTACCCAACCCATTAATTAATTATTGAGTTTTTTCAAAAAAGATAATAATAATAATAATATGGTATTTATATTATCTAACTAAGAAATCTATGTCAAAAACATCAAGAACTTACTTTAGAAGTAGGGACCTACGTGTATATATTGTTAATTATGAAGGTACTCAAACCTCGAACTGTGAAGAAACAATGCCGTTGCTGAATGATGACAATAATGTAAGGAATTTTAAACTAAGAGTGATGATTCATTATTTGGTACAAAATCTGTTTCTTCATTGTTTTATACTATTTTATTCATATAATATGTTATAATATATTTCTAAGATCAGATAGCTAATACAGTGAAACTTCCATATAACGAAGTCGAATAAGCAACAAAAAAAATCGTAATATGGAGAAATTTGTTAAATAGAATTACGTATTTTTTTCAACTTTTTTTTATACGTTAACCACCACGGGTTTTTTGTCTGTTACTCATAACCGCCACGAGATTTGAGTGTAAACTAATGAGATTTCCTGCAAGATCTCATGGCGATTAACGTGTTAATTTAATTATGTATGTATGTATGTATGTATGTATGTACGTATATACTTCTATGTTGAATGTGTTATGTAAAAAATAACATCAAATGTTATCGGCGATAGATAAACATTTATGTTTCGACTTTTTTTTTTTTTTGTACGGACGAAGAGAAAACGAGAGAAAATTCGTATGTACACCCGTTTGCATCAATATTGGAACTGAAGTACTGCAGTAAAATTAATCAGTTTGCCTACCTTCAGTGTCTTATCTTTATCGGATATATTGTTCATGTACAATTTTAAAACAATGTTTAAAATTTGATAGCAACAACATTTACAAAAACGGTTTTTATCGAATAATTATTTCGTTATATAGAAACATCAGATTCGTTATTTGGAGATAAATTTACATGTAATTAACAATGAAGGTCATAGTTCTTAAAAATATTTCGTTAAACAGAAAATTTCGTAAAATGGAAATTTCACTGTAGCTACTTAAGTAATTTAACTTAAATTAATGATAGGTAGGTACTACTACGAAATTCTAATTACAAAAGATGTGGTAAGCTGGTAAATAATATTTATTCACACTATTGTGAAAATAACTACATCTGTTAAAAGACGTATATTGCTACAAAGTAAAATTATTTTTTATTATAGTTATATAAACGTGGATACGTCATAGTCTATCTGACCAATAAATTGAAATAATTAGAGATCAAACAAATTTAAAGTACGTCACCGCTGACACATTCGTCTTCTTTAATGTAGCAATGACATCTGACGGATACGATGGAAACTAAAAATAAACTCTCCGAATAATATTAATTCTATCCTACGCTTTATCGATTATCTGTATTATATTATAAAACCACGAGTAAAAAGAAATTATTTTTATCTGTATATAAAATCATCGGTTATTTCACAGAATACATAAAATCTATAATTTCGCCTATTCTGTGGTTACTGTATAAATAGAAAAATGAACGAGGAAACATTATGTACCTATTAAATATTCGAGCTTTTTTACCGACGAAAATGTTATCATAATAATATATAAATCAAAAAAGGTAGGTAAATGGGTACCGCTCTGCTGTATAGTACGTGTCTAGAGGGTCATTGTAATGGATGTGTTAAGTACTTAAATTTGAATTCAATCCAAACCTAGTTTAGATAAAATTGACGCGTGCAACGGTCACAGGGCGCCAAAATCAGAAGGGCACGCGAGAGACATCTTAATTAGAATTTGAAGGGAAGCGACATCCGCCAAAATAATACTTGGGTACTGAAAGACAAAGCCGGTCCTAAATTTAATGATATAAAATTGAGAAAATGATTTTGAGCGAAGACGGTCTATCGACTGTCAGCCTATATTACTAAGAGTATATTTTATGATATTATTGCTATTAAAGTAATTTATTATACTATTAATATACATTAGTAATACAGTAGATTGAATTAATTTTTGTAGAACAAATTGCGTTTAAAAACGTAATTGTGTGTATAAAATATACTCTTACTTTTTAATTAATGTTTTAAGTAGGTACTCAAATAATATTTCTAAATCAAAATAAAATAACTAAAACCGTTATTTTTTGCTTAAATACCTATTGAATTTCTTTTAAATTTGAACTTAAAATTTTTATCACAAAAATTGTGTTTATATATTTTTTAGATATTTTGGTTACAGTATGAACTACCTACTTGAATAAGGAACCTTGTTTTATTGAACATTCTATATATTTTTAAAGTTAAATATAGTGAACAAATTATGTTTAAAATTACATGGAATTTGTTTTTATATAAAATATATACATTCAAATTTCAGGACCTTATAAATTATTTTAAATGACAATTTTACCAATTTCACTCATCATTAAGTATTGATGAGCATTAGGGTGCTGTGGCATTGGCACAACTTGGTGGTAATATCATGTGGGGGGAGGGGGTAGACCCCAAATATATATTAAATAATAAAGCATGAAAAATGTTTTCTTCATTAAAATTGACTAAAAAAGAGTATGCTGCAATACTGTTTCTTGTATTTGGCAAATGCTTAGATTTGTTGTTGTACCTGTCATGCAGAATACCCTGTCACTACACCAACTAATTTCTTTTTCAAATGAAAACCAACCTATATAAATTGATGTAAATTTTTATTTATTACTAACCATTTATAAATATAGGTACCAACTTGGCAAAGGCAGACTGGACCACTGTGCTACTGTGCATTCGCACAATGGGCCGGTGTTATATTTTATCCATCGAGCCGGTACAAAATAACCCAAATGTGTATTGTACTAAAAATATTTTTATTGCAAAACAGTAGACCGATTGGGTGTAAGAGTGTAAGGGAAATGTCCACCCAAATATGAGAGATACAGCTCCCCCCCTCCCCCCCCCCAAAAAAAAAAAATTTGGTCCCAATTGTAATTGGACAACATAACACCATAGAACATTACTCTCTCGTTCCCTGCTCAATCGTAATAATATTATTAAGATGTACCTATTCATTATCAATATTAATTTCCAATCCAGTATTTATTAGCAAGGAATAAATAATAATGAATTCTGTTTATTTACTAAGTATACTTAATGATATTATTGCTAACGAAGTAATTTATTTTACTTTAGCATTCATTTAGGTACATAGTAATATAGTATAATATAATAATAAGTATACTATTTATAATAAATACTGCTATTATAGTAGTACAGTGAGAAATTAATTTATGCAGAAAATATTGCAATTGAAAACGTCATTGTATTTAACATCTAATAAAATTCATAAGTACAAACTAATTATGAGGCGGAGTCCTATAATGTTAAATTTTTAAGCCTTTGTAATAAAGATTAAACATTTAATAAATGTAGAACTATAAAATAACATATAAATTTTCGTTATTTTGAAGAATTTTGTCAAAATTTGAACTTCAAAAACATATAAAAAAAATGTATACCTATGTCTTATTATTTTTTAATTGCTCTAATTATAATATATGAGAAACCTTGTATTAAACTTTCAAGCTTTTTGACTTGGTAAAAATTTTTTATCAACAACGATTTTAAAAATAAGACTAAAAAAAAAAATTACTCGTGCTTAAAAATAACTCATAGTCAAAATAATTTGAAAATGTTATCAATGTTATTACTTATCTTTTGATTCAATTAACATTTGCTACAAAACTTAAGTACCTATCTATAGTTATTTTTTGAATTAACAGTTAATTTATGGGTAAATATATAATGTTGTAACAATTTGAACTTCAAAAGCTCATCAAAAATTAACATGACTTACCAGTAATTTTTTTTTTTATATAGGTAAAAAAAACTTGTAAGAAATACATACACCTGATTTCCATGGAACAAATTTATTTTGTTGTAATTCAAAAACAAATAGCTGTAGGTAGATACTTGAAATTTTCACCAAATATTCAAATTAGCATTTTTTATACACCATAAAAATGTTCAAAATATTTTGACTCTTTATTAACTATGTATAGGCGCATAAGAAAAATTTGACTTTTATTAGTTTTTTTTTTAATTATTATTAAAATAAAATACAACACATAGCAGTTTAAGCATTTTAAAGACATATAAACACAATTTTTTTAAGCATTTAAAGTTCAAAATTTTACGAAATTCATCAAAAATTGCAAATTATATTTTAGTTGAAAATGTATCAAATGTTCAATTTTTACAGCTAAGGATTGACAATTTTAAACAAGGTTTCTCATAAATAGTTCATACTGTAACCAAAAAATCTAAAAAAATATATTAATAGTTTTATTTTTAAAAGATATTTTAAATTCAAATATGAAACAAATTTTTGAATCATTATTTCTACTATTAATAGTGTATACATCATACAAAAAAAAAAAAAAACTCACCTTTTAAAATCAATATATTTATTGCCCCGCTCAGAATCTAAAACGTGCATCTTTATATGGAATATCTACAAAGAAAAATATGGTCCCATTGGTGACACAAATTACAAATGCCATGCAAGTACAAAAATTAAAAGGTGCCAACACAGTTTATACACAAGCTGTAGTATTCACAAAATCAAGTTATAGAAAGTATACATATCCTGATCTTCTCTAGTTCTCCTTAAGAACTCTAATAAAAATCTTCCCTTAAACTCAAGAACATAATAATATAAAATAAGCGTTTTGTTTGTACCTTGCTCAATTTTGTTCTTCGCATTGATTATATGGCTGGCAAAGCAAAATTTATAAAATTCAGAATTACCAAAAAAAAATTACATGGAACATATGAGATTGTAATTAAGATACAAACAATAGGTTAGGTTTAATAAAAACATTACAATAAAATCATAATGAAATATCCACATAAATGATATATAAAGACATTATTTAGTACATTAATAATATTTGAGATCAAAACCTGTATAATTATTAACTATAGTGATATAAACACTACAGATTTTGTAATTATCTTGGTTTTCAATGAACACACTAATTGTTGCACATTTAGTACATCATTTTTTTCAGTTTGAATTTTGCTTCCTCCTTAAAAGGATTAAAAAACTTTGTGTTAAATTGTCAAACATTTTGACTTTAAATAACTAATTAGTTTTGCAAAAATTGGTATAAACTTAACCATATTTATTAGAAAATAGAAATATCTTATAACAATATGATGTATTAATCTAAAAAATTAAAATACCTACAACTTAGTTTATGAATTGGGATTTTTCTTTTTACATATTTCTCAATTTTGCGTAAATAGTATACTGAAGATAATAAATTATAATTAATACATAGTACAAAAATAAAGTTTAAAAAAAAATTATTATAAAATGAGGTAAAATTACCACATACATGATAAATAAGGATATTTTTTGGTGCATTAATAATTGTACAGACCAAATATAAATTATATATCACAATGACCTAAGCTCCACACATTGTGCAAGCATCTTTGTTTTCCAACGAACACACTAATTGTTGCATACTTAGTGCGTCATTCTTCTCAGTTTGAATTGCAACATTATTAGACAGTGTACTTTTATTCACTGTAAATTGTATAGGATCAGCAGCTGGTCTGGTTCGCAAATAGTACATACCAGTTTTTAAACCCTGTTATAAAAATAAATGAATAAAATATTTAAAATGTTTAAATTCTATAATTAACTTACCTTTTTCCATCCATAAAAATGTACAGATGATATTTTTTGAATAGTTGGTTGCTCAATATGAATATTTAATGACTGAGATTGATCAATGTATGCTGCTCGATCTGCAGCCATATCTAATATGATTTTTTGAGATAGTTCCCAATTTGTTTTGTACAATTCTTTAATATTGTCTGGAATACTTTCTATTTTCTATATTAACATAAATCTAAAGTTAAAGTACAAATTTTGGTAATTTAACTATTTTTGAAATATTTGTTTTTACCTGTACTGATCCTTTAAAGTAAATCAATTTATTTCTCATGTCTTCATTCCATAGGTTAAGCTTAATTAGATCATTCAATAAATGACGATTGATCACCTGATATATGAAGGTAAGTTAAAAATAAAATTAAATAAAAACAAAACTATACAATTTACTAACACTAAATTCTCCACTAAGAGTACGTCTGTAATATAAATTTGTTGTATATGGTTCTATAGATTCATTATTGCCAAGAATTTGGGCTGTTGAAGCAGTAGGCATTGGGGCTAATAACAATGAATTTCTAACACCATGTTTAGCAATTTTTTCTTTTAATATTTCCCAATTCCATAGATTACTAGGCTTTACATTCCACATATCATACTGTAAAATCTAAAATTATAAAAATTAATCAACATATATCTACAGTTATATTTTGAAATAGGTAGGTACTTACTCCTAGACTAATTGGTGATCCTTGATATGACGAATAAGTTCCATATTTTTCAGCTAACTCACAACTAGCTTCTAATGCACCATAATACAAAGTCTCAAATATTAATAAATTGAGCTTTCTTGATTCAGGCGAGCCAAATGGAAATCGCATCAATGAGAATAAATCTGCCAACCCTTGAACACCAATCCCAATAGGACGATGTCGTTTATTTGAAGTTTCAGCCTGTGATTAAAATTTGATATATAATAGATATAAGACTAGATTTTAATCTAATAAATTGAATTACTTCTATGACAGGATAATAGTTGACATCTATTACTTTGTTCAAATTTTTAGTTACAATTTTAGTAACTTTTAAAAGCTTTTCAAAATCATATTCTCCATTGGCTTTTACAAACATATTTACTGCAATTGAAGCAAGATTACATACTGCTACCTATCAAATAAAACATGCAATATATAAATAAAATATTCTTAGTTTAATAATTAATTATAATAAAAATATGATAGTTATTCACCTCTTCTGGCGAAGTGTACTGAATAACTTCAGTGCAAAGATTACTACACTTAATTGTACCAAGATTTTTTTGATTGCTTTTGGCGTTGCAAGCATCTTTATATAACATATATGGCATACCAGTTTCAATTTGAGAAGTTATTATACGGAACCATAATTCTCTTGCTGGTACCTGTTTGTTGTAAAGTTTTTCATCTTCATACCTATGATAGCAAGACAAGCGTGTTTTTTAGAAATATGTTAAATTATAAGAGGTAAACTGTAAATATAAAATTATAAATTTATTTTTAAAAAATATTTAACTATCTTACCACATACAACAATATATAGGTTTAAGGAATAAGTAGAATAAAATTAGTCGAATAATAAAAAAATCTTTCATACAATATTTTGAAAATGTCATTGTGTACAGGAAAAATATATGATAATAACACAATGGTAAAAAGTTTTCAGTTACTATAATTATAATTGTTTAAATAATTACAAAAATTTGATAAAAGACTGTTAATAAATATTTGAATATTGAATGTCATCATAATTTGAATTACAAGCGTTCATAAGAAATGTACATAGGGTTTTAAGATTAACTTTTTTCATATTCGGATAAAAAACTTTGAAAAATCTAATATACATTTTTTTAAGTCAAATTATTTAAAATAAAAATGTTATGATTTTTGACTATAAGATCAGCTAATGAGGAACCTGGAATTGAATTTTCAATTCTTTTTTGCATAAGTATAGAAAAAAAAAATTTGAGAAAATTCTATTATATATAAACTAAAGAAAAATTTAGTCAAGTCCTTACAGTTTGGTATACTAAGTATAATTTATGATATTATTTCTGTTAAAAGTAATTAATTTTACTATTAATAAAACATTATACAGTAGATTGAATTAATTTTTGTTGAAAACATTGCATTTGAGAATGTCTTTGTTTCTATAAAATATAATAATATACTTTAAAAGTTTTAAGTACCAACAAATAATATTTTTAAATTGCAAAAAAATAACTAACATTGTTATTCTTTATTTAAAATTTAAAATATCTAATTTTGTCCAAATTTGAAATTAAAATGTCTATAAAAATTAATCATGCTAATATATTTGATATTTTTGGTTGCATTATTAACTACTAACAAGAAACATTTTTTTTAAATTTTTTAATTCTTAGTTATAAAAATTGAATATTTTAAAAATTTTTAACTACAAAATAAAATACAAATTTTGTTAAAATTTGAAGTTTAAATGTTTTTTTAAAAAAAGTATACTTATGTATCTTCTATAATTTTCAACTGCTATTGTAACAACTTATTAACAATTAAAAAAAAAAGAGAATTTTTTATGCCTATAAATAGCTCAAAAAGTCAAAATATATTAAAAATTTTTAAGTATATAGAAAACGCTATTTTATACGCATTTAATGAAAATTTCATCTTTTAATGCAGATTATTAATTTCTGTGTTACATCAAAAAACAAAATTGATTTTGTTAAAAATTGGTATTATGTATAAATTCTAGTTTTTTTCCAATGCTTTTAAAAACCATTGGGAATTTTCCAAAATAACCTCTTAAATGTACCAACTAGATTCACTTTTTCACCAGAAAAGTTATTGAGGTTGAAAATCGAAGCATTATTTTGACAACTTTTTGTGTACACAGAAACACAAAAAAACCACAAATTATTTAATCAATACATTCATTACTATGCTCAAAATCTAAAAAACATACATCATTGTATAATCTTTTGTTAATCACTTCACTCGGATCCAAAAATCAGTTCCATATTTTTGGTAATTGTAACTATTGACTACCTACTCAATGATTAATCAGTTGTTTGACTTTTATTATAAAGAATTTTTAGCAATTCAATTTATATTTAAATAATAAAATTTAATCATACTTTTTGTAAAGTTTTACAAAATCATCGCCCCAGACGTCTGAAAGACCAGGACATTTACGTGGACACATTAAGCTCCAAGATTGATCAGCCTCAACACGTCTCATGAATTCATCAGGTATCCAAAGACCCAAAAATAAATCTCTTGTTTTTGCTTCCTTATTTCCAGTATTTTTACGTAACTCTGTATAAGTATATATATCAGCGTGCCAAGGCTCAATGTAAACAGCAATTGCCCCGGGTCTCTATTAAACCAAAATACATTAAAGAAACAAGTTAAAACTAAATAAAATATAGTATATACTAACCCTTCCGCCTTGGTCAATATATTGAGCCAAATCATTAAGAACTTTCAATGGTTCAACAAGACCATGTGATTCATGTTTTGGATATTTGATCCATGCCGTACCAGTTGCACTAACATTGTGAAGATGTATACCAATACCACCAGCAGTTTGAGAAATTTTGGCACATGTTTTAACTGTTTTACCAAAATCTTCCAATGAATCTGATTTATTAGCCACCAAAAAACAACTAAACCAACATTTTGGGTAAATATACATAAAATATTAAATATTAATTATACCTTGAAAGTTGAGATCTAGGCGTAGAAGCATTAAACATTGTTGGTGAAGCATGAGTAAAATACTTTAATGACATTAAATCATAAGTTTCTATAGCTGCATCAATATCTTCACCATGAATTCCAATTGAAACTCTCATTAATAAATGTTGAGGTCGTTCTACAACTTTACCATTAATTTTTAATAAATATGACTTTTCAAGTGTCTGAAATGTATTAAAAATAATAATGTTACATTTAATAAAATTATTAAAAAATAAACTCTGTAGTCTATACCTTAAATCCAAAATAACTGTAAGTAGAATCTCTATCATGTTTAATAGCTTTATTTAAACGATCAGCATGTTTCATGATAATACCATAATGAAAATCAGAAATTATTGGCATACGACTTTGATTTCGTTCATTGGTCATGTTATACAAATCATAAACAACATCTGAAAAAGTATGAAAATGTGAACAATACAGTATTATAGTATTAATAATTATGTATTGAAATATAACAAAATAAATTATATACCACTGAAGTTTTCTTTAGTCTCTTTATAAAGATTAGAAATTGCAATACGTGCAGCAAGTACAGCAAAATCTGGATGTTTAGTTGTTAAATAAGCAGCCGTTTCAGCAGCTAAATTGTCAATTTGTACTGTACTTATACCTGGGCATAAATCACCAATGACATAAAGTGTAATTTCAGGCTAAAAATAAGAATATAAATAATTAGTAAAATATTAAATTTTAAGTTAATTAATACCAAATTATAAATTCAGTTGTAAAAGATGAACACAAACATAAGAGAGAAGAAAGCTAAAATATAATTTAAACATTTATATAAATAGTAGCACCTAAAAATTATGAATTAAGATTTTTGATGAAATTTTTGGACACTCGTCTTACTTCACTTACTCCAGCCCAGGATATTATACTTACATAATATATTAATATTATATACCTATATAGGTGCTTTATTATAATATAATTACTAATTTAGTTTTATAATAAAAAATATTATAATGATATAGGTATAGTATGTATAAGTAGTAATATATATTTTCATAAAATAACAAAAAAATGTCAATAAAATACAAATCTGATTTGGGGACAATGCTTTGATAATTATATCAAACTGTAATTATTCAATAAGAAAATTTCTTTCTGAATAATTTAAATTGTCAACCAAAAGTCATAACTTTTAAATAATAATTTAGCTAGGTATGCAAATTGAGTTTATTTTTACATTTTTATAATTAAATTAGTTTAATTTTAGTAAGGGATAAGTTAAATTTTACTCTTGATCTTTATTTAGATAATATTTAAAAACAAAATAACGTCTTTTCCAACTTTTTACTTTTTTATTTTTAATTAGGTAATTTATTAATACCTAGTATTATAAAATACATTTTTTTAGAGTGTTATATGTCAATAAAGATTTATCCCCAGATTTAACATCAACATTAAATTAATACAATAATGAATATGAAAGAAACTAATTTCTTATATTAGGTACATAAATGTTTAATAATATCAAATGTTATATAACCGGATCAATGAAATCCATGTTGAGGCCATCACATAATTGTTCAATTCGCAATGTGATCTTGTCCATCAGCACTTCTTCCTTACGGCCATCTAAACAAATACATTTCAATCACGATAGATTTAACACAAGAAAACTTGGAATTTAGTTTTCAGAGGGATTTTTTCATAGACATAATTTAATATGTCTATTGATTTAATTCATACAATAAGACATATCATCATACAATTTTTAATGTTAGTAGATAACCAAATTATTTATCAGAAATATCTAAGCAAGGAAAATTTGCATATTCAAGAGTCATGACCTTTTAAATACCTACCATTGAGTCCATATAATATGCTATAAAAACAAAGATAATTTAACATTACACATATCTATATGAATGCCGCTATATATCGGTACATTCTGGTATACCGCTAGCTAATGAGTGGCGGCTGTCATTTCAAATCTTAACATGTCAATTTATCTAAATGTGTATACTGATAATGATTATATCCTAATATTATTATAGGTAAATCGTGTATAATTAATTATAAATTAAAGAACAAACAGATCGGTACTTACCACGCTTTGTAACGAACAGCTTCGTGTTAGGCTTTGCCATGTAGTCGGACATGATTAGGGAGGTTCGTAAGCGAGGTAGGTACCTTAATGAAAATCGCCGAAGGCTGATTGCAAAATCTGGCACAAAAGTACAATGAATAATATTGTACTATGATAATCAATTATTAAACGTGTGTGTTCGAAGAAGTTGGTTTGATTTGAACCTTGCGAATACGTTTTCGCCAGCCACAAACCCAATGCACTTTAATAATAATACAGTTAACTATAGTGTATCCGTGTTCATAGGTTAAAGAATACTGATCATGTTATATAAACTTAAAATATTGTGTATTTGTGTAGCTGTTATAGCCACCAACGACAAGCCTTGAGTTAGTTTAACCGCCAATATGCGATTGTGATACAAAGAAACCGGACAAGCTAAACACGAGCAATTCGCAATGACGGCGGCAAACGCATAATGAATATATATATTATAAATAATAATATAATGATTAAATGATAGTCGCACAAGGTTTCCCGCGTTTTTTTCTACCATATAGCGGTTTGCAGTCGTACCCAACGCATAAGTTTAAAATATATTATTGGCATTATCCTGTGGCGATTTGTTGTAGAATCACATATATGAAATATATTTCATATATTCTGTGGTAGAACTGTGTACGATAAATTAAAATCTGCAACTCATAAAAAATAGACTAATTTCAGTGGAGCGGCATCCACAGGGTATAAAACATTAAATTGTACATTAGAAATAACACTGTATAATGTATTTCAAAACATTTTATATATCTATCATGGCATCAAACATCAAAGTGATAATAATTATGTATTTATGTGGCCTGTGTAATAATACTATTATAATTTTTTATTATTCATGGATTAACAACATAAATCATAAATCATAATATTACATCAAATCACAGATTATATATGAAAATAAAATATTCATATAGTCTGGGTCAAATGTTGAATTTCTACAATACAGGCAGTCGAGCGGCAAACAGGCGATATCGACGATAAAATCTCTTCGGTTTTTTAGGCCTCCTAAACAACCGTTAGTGATTATAGGTACCACCTGTTAATAAGGCATAATTCGTACTTTCTATCACTATGTCCCAAGACAATAGTCTATACTCTTTAGCTGCTGTACTTGTAACTTTATTTCTTTAAGACTATTCATGTCCTCGGCATAAATAAAAAAAAAAAACATTACTATGTATAGTCATTCGAGTACGTATAGGTAGGTACTAAATATGGAGGTACTATAAGTATAAATAACAATACATCTACTTTAAGTACTAAAACCTTTTTCATAATTATAAATATTTATTTTTTTCAGTAGGCTATAAGGGTATGAACAGTTAGCCCTATATAGTAGTGCTTGTTGATGTGCATATAGGATCTGAAACACCAAACTAGTTAAATATAGGTCATAAATTGTTTAATCCGGCCATGGATCATAATTGCATTATGTTAATTGAGATATATATTAATATAAGCTAGCCGCAAGGTATAGTGCTATATATTTATCGTGTTTATCATCCATTCCAGTTACCGATTCAACTACAACTATTCGAATTGTCGAATACTCATTACTCGATAGTCACTATTATAGTCAATAAATTAAGTACTCAACACTCGTAGAAAAATTCAAAGACGACAACTTGTAAATTGTAAATAACGAAACCTTCGATGTAGACATTTTCTTCTTGGCTATAATAATCATAGAACATTCTGTGCTATAAATCTATAATATATTAATTGCACTCCTGGAATAATAATGGCGTAACTCAAAAAATGTCAATTTTGAGTTGGCGTCACTGCTGAAACCGCGAGAACGATATCTACTATTTGCGCTAATCAGTTTCTTTCTACCTTATTTTTTCACCATCGGATGGTGTTAACTGCCGTTTGAGTAATGTTCTGAAATGTTTAGTTTGTAATAATATAATCCACACAACTCACGATTAGAGTTTTTGAAAATTAAACAGCACAACCATAACATTGATTAAATATATTTAAGTAAGTATATTTAATCAATGTTACAACTAAATATTTAGGGAAAATAATATAACGGCACAATTCGAAGTTTTAATGATACAAAAAGCCACAATTCAAAACGAACGGCAATACAATGCAGAGTAGAAATGGTATAACTTATTTTGCATGTGGTTAGGAAATTCAGGAATTGATAAAACCTCTGTAAGAATAATCTACATTAAAATGATAACTATTAAAAAAAAAAAAAAAATGAATTGTCACAAAGAACTATTTTTTCAGTAATAATTGAAAATTCTCATTGATTTCATTTCTCATTGATTACATATTCCGAATATGTTTTGAGTTATGTCATTATTATTCCAGGAGTGCAAATTTTAATTATTTTTTTGTAAGCAGGTCACATACGATTATTTTAAACTTGACGCGAACCCATCATTTCTCAACAAACGGATAAATTTTTCTTTTAAACTGATATCACTGTTTAGACAATAGCATTTTGGCGCGAACTACATCCTTATTTTTTTTTTTGTTTATTTAAATCCACCTTGCCAAGTGCCGAATGATAATAAGACTTCGTAATTCGTATTGAAACTTTATGTGTATAGAGTATAAAAGAGAAACCATTTGGTTTTGATAAATTGCTCTTTGCACTTCCGTTTGGTCGTTAGTCGTTACTCACTTCTCAATTACTAGCCTTACGTCGTTTCGCGCATATTGGCTGTTGTTGAAGGGAATGTACATTGTCCAGCGTTAGATTGAAAACTACAACGTTAAAAAATACGCAATATTGATATTGTATTGACTTTAAATTAATATTCGATCTAATCTCAGTATTATTATGGCTGAAATAAAGAAACATTTGTACGTTCAAAAAAGAGGTAAGTACTGTATAGTTGTATTCGAGATTCTATTTTACCAATATATTATATAGTGTTACATATGGTATAATTATGATAGTTTTGTCAATTAAGATTTAAGTACATGATTGCACGTCTGTACATTTTATTATTAATTATTGTAAATATTTATTAAGCTTTAACTTTGCAAACATAGTTAATTGGAAATCAAAATATTAATTTATAGTATTGTTACATATTATACAAAATTTTAACTATTAATAATTAATTTTCATATAATCTATGACCTTGTATTTTTTTTTTTTTTTTTTGGTAGACAGATTTATACTTTTAATATTTTCAAACAATACCTAAAACTGAAATAAAAAATAATATCATGTAAATAATTGGTTTTAATTATTATTTTAGATGGCAGTATTGAAAGTGTTCACTACGATGAAATTATTACACGTATTAAACAGTTATGCTATGGCTTAGAAAAAATTGATCCAGTGAGTTCCATTAAACAAATTGTTTTTATTAATTTATAATATAATCAAGGATGTGCTAATTAACCTCTGAATACAATTCTATGCTTATTGTAGTTGAATTTTTATAACATAATAAAATGCCATAATAAGATTTTGATAAAATTGTATACATTTTGTTTTCTAATAAAGAATAGTAATTAAAAAGTGTAAAATCTTAGTTTATATCTATCTCACATAGCTTATATTCATTTTTTTAGGCTGCAACGGCAATTCATGTTATCAAAAAATGTCTTTACACTGGTATTACTACATCTCAACTTGATGATGCAGCTGCTGAAATGGCAATTACTATGGCTACTATTCATCCAGATTATGAAAAACTAGCAGCTCGCATTGCTATTTCTAATTTACATAAACAAACTAAAGAGAAATTTAGTGGTACATACTTTCATTAATTAAGATTAGACAGAAAACCAATCATTAGTTATATCCCAAGAAGAGTATTTTTTAAATAAAATATTAAATTATTTGAATATTTTCTACTGATTACATATATCTATGTGAATCTGAATAAATTATCTAGATAAAAATGTTCTCAATTCTATCTTTTGCTAACCTAAAGTGCCCTAATTAATACTTATTTGCATGTATTTCTACTATTGTACATTACTCTCTACTTCTCTATACAGTATAGTTTATACTAAAGATTGGTCAAATTTAAGAATATGGTCTAGAACCAAACTTTTTAATCTTATGTTAAACCAAACTTTTTAATTGTTAATCAAACCAACATTTCAGTGTTTACGTTAAACTCAAACCAAATATTTCATTCAACATCAAACCGAATTTGTACCAAACATTTTTTAATATTGAACTGAACCCAAACGGAATTTTTATATTAGGCCAAAATAATTATATGTTAGATAGTAAGTCTAAAATCTAAATAAAGTCTATAAATAATTCAATAACACAAGAAATAATTGTTATTTCGGACAATAATATGGTTTTAATTTAATTTTTGTAACATGTATATATTATATTTATTATAATAAATTAAAAATAACAATTCAGCTATATTGAACATTATATACAGGGTTTCGACTCTTTATTTTAAAAATAAATAAGCATAAAATATGGGTCTATTTTTTGTCAATAAAATAGATAATGGACAAAATAAACATTTATTATTCGTAACATTTGATGTGTTGGAATTCTTTAAAGTTTGTAAATTTCTGTAAAATTTGAATAAATTATATAATTTAAAATTTTTTGTTAAGTTTGATTTGGTTTGATTCTTTTTAAAATAGATTCGATTTTTAAACTTTGAACAGTTTGACACACCTCTACTTAATGCTAAATTATTATATTATTAAGATAACATCACACCTGTGTATATTGTATCCTTACAAACTTACAACATTATATTATAAGTCAATTCACTCTATTATAAAAGCTATATAAAATTGGAACTGCTAAACACAAATTTGCTATGTTGTACATCTTTGTGGCTGAGACAACAAACATGGGTGTGGTGTTCTATTAAACTTATGAATATAATTATAGATTTATTTTATTCATAGATGTGATTGATGATATTTATAAAAATGACAATTATTGGAATATTGGTTTATCAGATGATATTTATGAAATTATCATGAAAAATAAAGATCGATTAAATGAGGCAATTAGTTATGAAAATGATTATATTTTAGACTACTTTGGATTTAAAGTAATATCATAATTATGTTATGTACATTAAATTATATAATATACATATTATCAAAATTAATGATTGAATTATATGTATTTATGTTTTTTCAGTACCTAACCCAACATTTTTTAGTTAAATATGAAAATCAAACTATTGAACGACCTCAACATTTGTTTATGAAAGTTGCTGTAGCTATTCATAAGGATGATATTGACTCAGCTATTGAAACATACAAAATGTTATCTCAAAAGTTGTGTATGTTTTCTCCAGTAGTTATGCAATTGCAGCCAGCTGCTAGAAAATTAAATGTATCAGTTATAAGGTAAAATTTATGATAATGCAGAAAAAAATTAATCCTAATAGTTGTATTTTATTAGTCATTATTCAGTTGCAATGATAGCAGACAGCATTGATGGTATTTATGATACTTTTAACCGTTTGTCAACATTTATTTTACCTTATTCGAGTGTTGCTGTCCATGTGCACAAAATTCGTGCTGCAGGCACTTATATTAAAGGCAGCAATGGGAAATCTAGTGGTCTTCCTCTTATGTTAAAACAATATGATTCAATGGTCCGTAATTCTGAAACATTAGAAAGGCCTAAAAGTATTAGAAGTATAGCAATTTATTGTGAACTATGGCATGCAGATATAATGAAAGTTATCGACCAAATTAGAAAGACTACTATTGCAGATATAAAATTACAAAATAGTCATCTAGCTTTATGGATACCTGATGAATTTATGAGAAGAGTTCAAAATGACCAAATGTGGAGTTTTATGAGTCCTGATCATTGTCCTGGTCTTATAGAAGTTCATGGAGAAGAATTTGATAACCTTTATAAAGAGTAATCATTTAACAAATTAATTGAAAAAAAAAGTTTTGTTTAAATAGTTATTATTATTTTTTATATTCTCAGGTATGAATTAAAAAATAAAAGTTTTGTTTTAAGACAAATTGAAGCAAAGAAATTGTGGTCACAAATTATTCAATCTCAGATTGAAACTGGTTTACCACTATTGTTATTTAAAGATGCGTGTAATGCTAAAAGCAATGAATCTCATTTGGGAACAATCCAATGTGCTGGTAGAAATGGAGATACTGTACAATTTACTGCATCTGATGAAGTAACGTTATAATTCGATCTATAAAAATGTATTTATTTATAGCATAAGAAATGAAACGACAAATTAAGAAACATCTATCATTTTATCTGTTAAATATAGTGATATTTATATTTATTATAAATTTAATTTTATCATTGTTCAATAGGTGGCCACATGTACTACTGCTTCAATTTCAGTAGATATGTTTTTAACACCAGAAAATAATTTTGATTTTTCCAAACTTAAGGAAACTGCAAAGAAAATAACTTATGATTTGAATAAAATAATTGAAAACAATAATACTATACTTAATAAGGTAAAATTCTATACTTTTTCATAATATTCGATTAAACAATTGTTTAATAAGCTTCTTTTAGGAAGAACAATTTAAATTTGGTTTAAAACAAAATCAACTAGCCATTGGAATTGGTATTCAAGGATTAGCCGATTTATTTATTAAAATGAAATATCCTTTTGATAATAAACAAGCTAAAAGTCTTAATATACAAATCCATGAAACCATTTATTATGGTGCTTTAGAAGCAAGTTGTGAATTATCTACTATAAATGGATCCTATAAAACATATCCAAATAGTCCGACAAGTAAAGGGGTAAGAAAACTATTGTTAAATATTTGATATTTGTACTTAAACTTATCAATTTTGTTTATGCAGTTATTACAATTTGATTTGTGGAATGTAAAACCTTCTAATTTGTGGGATTGGGATAGTCTGAAAACTAAAATTGCACAACATGGATTACGTAATTCTCTGGTTACAGTTACTTCAAATACTGAAGTTGAGTCTGCTATTTTTGGAAATGTGAACTCTATTGAACCATTAGATACTAATATTAAACGTAGATATATTTCATTGGGAGAAAGTAAACCAAAAGAAATTCAGGTAATTTTAATTTGTTTAATTTAAGTTATTTATTTTATTTTTAAAAAATGTTTGTGTTTAAGGTTGTAAATCCATATTTATTAAAAGATTTGCATGATCGTAACCTTTGGGATGAGAGTATGATATCTGAATTGGTGAATAATATGGGTTCAGTACAGGTAATTTATTAAATATTAGATATTAAACATTTAACTCTAATGCATTAATAAATACTTATGTATTTAGGGAATTAAAGGCCTGCCAGAAGATTTAAAACAATTGTACAGAACAAAATGGGAAATTGATCAAAAAGTTTTGGTAGTTATGGCTGCTGACCGTGCTCCATTTATTGATCAATCACAGGCTTTTTCTCTTAATATGGTTAAAGCAAATGAAGACATTATTTCTGAAATGCACATATCAACATGGAAAATGGTAATCTTAGAAATTTTAAAACATTTAGTAGACATTTTTTATTAATATTATTTAATTTTTTTAAGGGTTTGAAAACTGGGGTATGTCAACTGAGGATTAAGCAAACTGAAGAGGATCTACGAGATTAATAATTTCTATAAATATTATGTTTTTATAATTTTTTTTTTTTTTTAATTAGAATTAGGTAAATAATTAAAAATGTATTTTTATGCATTCATAAAGTTAATTTTACTTTGTATTTTTTTTATGTAATTATTAATTTGGTTTGTCTTAATTATCTTAATAAATCATTAAACATTAAATGTTTTTGTATTAAGTTTTTTAATTATTTATAATCTACAGTAAGGTTTAGGTTAAAGTATTTGAGATGATTTCTGAAAGGGGTGAAGTAGTGTGGTACATAGATAATTGCATTAAGTGAACTTCCTAATTTCACTTTTTCCTCCCACTGATTCATTTTATATTTTTATTTATAAATATTTAACCAGTTACTATATAGATAGTATGCCTATGCACCTGATCTGTGATTTCTCATAGTAATATTTTTATTTTATTTTATATCCTATTTTTGGACTACAATATATGTAACACTAGTTATTCAATTCATTTTGGAAAAAAAATAGTATTCATATTTTCTAGTTAATATGAACATAATTTTTTTTAAAGACATCTATAGTACCAATATTAAATATTACTCTTGTAGAAGTAATAATTACTTAATATTAGTATTTGTTTATTTTTGTACAAAATAGACCAAGGGCCAAGATTTACAAAAATATTCTTCATTACAACACAATAACTAATAACAGTGTTTAATGTGAAAAGAAAAAATTGTATATTTTAAGTTAGAGGGATATTTGTTATCAACACGATATGGTAAATTGGATGATTACAGACGGGAGTTCTTGGTATAGAGTGGGGTTGCAAAGAGAACATTAATAGTCTCTGAAATTCACTTTTCAAAGGAGATGTAGTGCATCAGTAGAACCATTGATCAAATTGTTGAACTTAACTGAAATAATGACCCTCAAATTAAAGAATATACTGTTGTACTCTCTTTTCATAGGACACCAGTGTACAAGCTCCACAGCATTAAAGAATATTCTACAATTGAATGTACCAAAGAGTAATATATTATAGCTTTTAGATGAGCTGTGAGTTTAAGTTATAGGTTTGAAAAAACCTAATACTTTTAAGTGCTCTACAATAAGTGGATTCAATTTATGAGTAAAAGTCATTGGTAAATTTAAAATTAATTCCTAGGTCCTTTATAATATAATAATTCAGAACAATCGACCCAGTGTTTGAGCAATTATTACATTTTAACTTGTTTTAAATGCATTAACAATGTCATAATAGTATGATTATGATTTCTATTCTTAAACATTCTTGAATAGGTCATTTTGTTAAAAAAGGCACTTAATGACAAAGTATTCAATAAGTAATATACCTATTTAATGTTAACTATGCATAATTTTATTTATTACATATTATCCTTATATATTATAAAATAATTGTATTATCATATATCTGTGTACTTCATAATTATTAATCAATAATGAATCACTAAGATATGTTTTTTTAATATATATATAATTAATTTTCTGCATTATTTCAACATAAAGAATTTATTTTTATTTCTCTACTTCTAGTAATTTTTCTATAAAGATTAAAGAACCTAACTAATATCGTTGTTTATAAATATTATAAATATGTATAATCAATGCTAATATAAAAATACCTCAATCAATTTGTCATCTTTTAGACTCTGAACAATGAATGTAATGATTTTACAGCAATGTTTGTTTACTATTTATTTGTTTTTTTTTCGTGACTATATAGGTAAACAAAAAGTAGTTGAAAAAATGATTCGATTTGCAACTTTAAGGGTGATATTTGGTATCAAATTGAATATAGTTTGTCAAAATTTAAAATTACGAGTAATTTTCAAAACAATCGGGGGAAAAAAAGAAAAAAAGTTTAAATGGGTACTGCTCTGTTGTACAGGTGTCGAGTGGATTACTGTAATAAATCTGTTAAATCTGAATTCAATGATATAAAATCATTGTATATTTTTATACGAAAAACAATTCTTGGCAAAGACGTCTACAGCCCAATTGCTATTTATATTTTATTAAAATAATTTGTTTCCGAAAACATTGCAATATTGCTTATTTGAATATATTTATAGGTTATTGTATATTTGTGTGTATAATGTATAATATATAATAATATATTTAGTGTTGCAAGTACCTACAAATAATATTTTTAAATTACAAAGACATATTATATTACACTGTTATACTTTTAAATATCTAATATCATCCAAAATTAAACTTAAAATGTCTAAAAAAAAACTAAGTTTATTTGTTTTTCTATATTTGTTCGTTTCAGTATAAACTATTTATTCCCTGTTTTAAACTTTCAATCCTTAGTTATAAAAATTAAACATTTTATAAATTTGTAAGTACAAAATAATTTAAAAATATTCACTTTTGTTTTAGTTTTTTTTTTTTTTGAGATGAAAAATTTACATAAAAGCAATATTAGTAAATTGTTTAGTAAATTTACCAGTAGAGTTATAAAAATGTTAAAATAGTTAAACCTTAGAGCCATCTTTTTTATTACCTATTAAATACGATTGTTATATCTATAATTGTATTTTTACAAATTGTGTTTTCAAAGTTCACATGTAGGTAAAAAAAGATTTTTATATTTTCTTCATTAACGTGATTAATAAATAAAATGCGTTTATATCCTTCCCTTATTACATAAACTTACTGATCTCTTATAGGAATAGATTGTAGAAAACAAATAAATAAAAAAATTTTTTTTCTATAAATATCAACAAAAAAAATTTACTTAGTCAAAAAGCTTGAAAAATAATATACGGTTTCTTATATGTTGTTATAATAGCAGTTTAAACATTTTTTTTTATATCTAAGCTCTTAAAGTTCATTGAAATCGCCAAAATTTACAAATTATTTTTTAATTAAAAAAATATAAAAATTTTAATTTTTATAGTTAAGGATTAAATATTTAAAACAATATTTTTCGTAAGTAGTTAAACGAAGAATAACAATTTTAGATATTTTGTTGTAATTTAAATATATTATTCGTTTATAACAATTAGTCTTAACAATTACATAATATTATTGTATGTTAAAATCAATAATTCAGTTTTCATGAAATATCTTTACATTGTTTTCTTAATATTTAATAATATTTAATTTCACCAAAAATTATTAACGTTATGCACTGAAACTGTTATATGCACAATTTTAATAACGGCAAGAATTGAACAAAGCGAATAGGTAACAATAGTATATACTATTAAGATTTCAGATAGTTACAATTACAGTTGACAGCAGTACACTAATACTACAGTAGTAGACTTCCAAGTTCTAAATTCTGTTTCCTAACTAGCTAACTCCTAAGAATTATTTCTGACCATGAAATACTCAAATGACAAATACTGAAAATCGAAATACTGGATTATGATTTGTGAATAGCTCAATGGTACAATTGTACAAAACTTTACCACAGTCTGTGGCCGGAGTGTCGGACTGTGGCATTATCATAGAACAATACGTATTTTAGTATTTTAGCAGTTTTATATACCTAATTATTATTTATTATTGTAGTAAAGTATGTATCGTGGTAATGCATTTTCGTAGAAATTGATATATATATAGTTAGTGGAAGTAATTTATGTTCGTATCATATGCGCGAATACCTATTAAAATATAAATTCGGAGTAGTATCGTATCGTAACAATAGTAGTTGTTCATGGTAATACCGATATTCCGTAATAATTACTAATAAATTATGGCAAGTGATAAAAACAATTATTAGTGACAGCAACAGTGTCCTTGTTCGGCTTGTCCTCTATTCCTCTTTAAAACGTCGAATGTGACATTGCCACTATAATATTACAGTCCGTAGAACATTGAACAGTATATCATTTTTATTCAAATAATTGCCGGTCTTCGATCTGAACACAGTCAAATATGTCAATAAAATACCTACTGAACATGATATAATACAACATACATATTATTTTACACAGTAAACAGTATATTACAATAGTAAATAGTAATATAACATTATAACGTGTACAAATTGGCGTTGTTCGAATAAAAGCGTTCAATCGGGTAAACCTATTCAATATCATATCATTTGTTGTTTTAGTTTATCAAATATTAAATATTAATGGGTACAATATTATATGCTTTAAAAAATTCCAATCTTTTAATCTCCTCGTGCCAACGATGTACAAATATTTTAATATTATAATAACGACAATAATATGAGAACCTCATCTAAAGGTCAGCTAGCGACTGGGCTGTAGGAACTCGTAAGCTTAAGCTCCGTCGATAAGCGCCTACTTACGTTTTTAGCAAGTATAGTTATTTGGTACTATATAATGTACAACAACACTATACACTAATCAGAACCGACCTAGTTCACTTCGGCACACCAATAAGTAAAATTCGAAATCGAGTAAAATCGTACAAGCGTTGCCGTGGTATTTGAAATCAAAATTGCGAGTCTCGGACATCGATGTTTCGGCGGGACCACAATTGACAATTGTGGCGGCATCGTTTCTTAGGGGTGGCGGTGGCGGCGATCGTCGGGAGGGCGTGTCCTATGGTAGTGGCGGCCCAGCGGCGTATTTCGTGCGATAATAATATTAATATATTATGCAATTAGTATAATATCATAATAATTAATAAGCATTATTGGTAGTTCTATTATTATCATCATTATGTGTATCTCGTGCCATACGGATAATGTCAATACTTTTATTTAAATAAAAGCGACAAGAGCGCGACTCGGTGTCTGTTACGGGGTGAGTCATCTTCCCGTCCCCACCATTGGTCTGCCCTGGCAACCGACAAGCGTGCACCGGGCGCCGGTCTCAGACGGTCAGATATTCAGACTTCAGTCTTCATTTGTAGTTAACGCTCAGTGCTCAGTTGTGCTCTTGTGCTCAGTGCCTAAGTACTCGATAGCCACTGTCCACTGTCACTAAATCGGTGACCGGTGGCACGTCAGTCGTGTTCGCGCCGTCTCGACCGTTTACCACGCCGCGTCGCGTCGCTGACCGTTGTCTTCGAAACAAGCTTGAAAGTCGTCCGCAGAAAACATGCCGAACATAATAAACGAGGTGAAGTTGGACTTCAAAGACGTGCTGCTCAGGCCGAAAAGGAGCACACTGAAGACGAGGGCCCAAGTGAGTGTTGCACACAAAACATTTCTCGTGTAAAAAACAAAATCGATTTGTGAAAAAAAAAAAATGTACCTTCTTTTCCATATCTATGTGAAAAAAACTACAACTTTGTTTTCTATTCCAGGTAGACTTGTTTCGGCACATTACGTTCCGTAACTCCAAGCGCACGTACAAGGGTATACCAATGATGGCATCCAATATGGACACTGTCGGAACGTTTGAAATGGCAGCCGCCCTGGGAAAAGTAAGCATTTCAACAATAATAATATGTTGCTTGTCAAAGTTATAAAAATTATACCCTGATAGTAATGAACTATTTATATTTAAAAACACAAGTTTTACATTTATACTACATATTGATGAATATGGTTTGATTTGATTCATTATAATATTGTTTTCTTGTATGTTTATCTAGCCATTTAAATTTCATTCAGTATCAAATGATTTAAAAGATTTTAATTATTTGTATTTTTTCCATTTTTCACAACTTAACTTCACGTACAGATTTATATAGCTAATAATAAAATTATGTCTACATTTTTTTTTTTACTATTTGTGTTAAAGTTTCATTCATAGTTTCATGCTATATATTGGATATAGTATTCATTACTGAGTATAAAATTAAGTCACTTTTACAAAATTACCATTAATGGTACTTTAGAGAAGGTAATTACATTTTTAGTAATTACTAAAATCTAACTTTCTATGTCTTTGACCTACTTATTTTTTTTATCCTTCTGTCATAATAATAATGGTATTTTAAAACACTTCTTACATTTATGTTTATAAATAGATTAAGCTAGAGTAAAGCAAGGACAGTTAGATGTTTTATTGGCAACTTAACAAAACATATAAATTATTCAACTTTATTAAATATTACAATTGTTTGTTTATAAATATTGACGCATATGGGTTGTAAAAGTTTAAAGTTTTTTAATTATATAAACATGAAACAATTTTCAGTATTTGCTGTTTGATAATTTTTCTTTTTATATTATTTACTAATTTGCATAAAGTAAGTTTAAAAAATTAAATGTATGCTTTAATTTCTATAAAATATTGTACATGCTAAGTTAAAGTTAATTGTTTTTATACTTATATTGTTAAAGTAAATAAATAATTAAATACCTATATTATTTTCTTAACTTTTACAGTCTAAAACAAAATTATAATCCAATACAATTAATGTATTGATTATTAAATTGGTAACTTTTTAAACTAGGTAACACCATTGCTTATAGGCCATAAATAGTTTACAATTTAGTTAACTTGTTAGAAGTTGGTTTGTAAAATAATATTTTATAAAGTAAAAATATGTCCAATAATTAATTTTGTTAATAAGTATAGTTTATAGTTTAAATTTGTATTTTTTTTAGTTTTAAACATCTTAATTTGAATTTTCACTTACAATTATTTAAATTGTAAGCAATTTCATGAATCCTTTAGTTTTGGAAAATAATTTATTCATGACTATTTTTTTTTTATATGTAGGTATATAAAAAGAAATTTCAAATGAAAATTATCAAACAAATCATTATCTTTTAACACAGACAAATAATAATATTATGTCATTATGATGTCATATACAATCGTAATTTCAATTAACAAAATTGTTTATTGATTAAAACCATTTTAATTTGGAAATTTGCATATCAAATAGTATTATAATTAAAGTAATAGTGGAAAGAATATTATTTATTATGATTAGTACTATTATACATAAAATTTAGTTGATGAACACATTGGCCCTTTTCACCATCTTTTATTATTTTTAGTAAAATACCATAATATTTAGATGTATAAATTTGATGTTGGGACATAATAATTTTCCCTTATATAAAAATATTGTAAATTGTTAGTCACTTTTTAACTATTTATCATAAATGATAAGATCCTATAAACTTAAATTTAAAAAAAACATTTTTGCTTAAACTACATTGATTTTTGTTGCAAGTTAAAGTCAACAAAAAAGTTTCACTTCTGATAAATTACAAAAATAGAATAATAATCAGTTAGTTAATATCAACTTACTAATATTAAATTAGTATAGTAATAAGTAATGTGTTTTATTTAGCTTTGTACTTAGACATGTCAACATAATGAGTGGTTTTTATGTTAAAATACATCTTAAACTTGTATTAATGCAATAAATTATAAAACCATTAAATTTGACTAATTATAGGTACCTATAGGACTTTCTATTTAAAATATTTTAATTACCATTCTTATCATCTTTATTCAACTTATAACAATTTAACCTCTTTCCGCATAGAGGCAACAAATGGTGCCATGTATATATTTTTATTAAAAATCAGCCTAAATTCTAACAGTCTTCAGATATTCTACATTATGACTACATAATAATGTTTATATTTTTCTGGCATAGGTGGCGTTAGCCATGTTTAAAATTGGTAGAAAAAGACTAAAAACAGAAAGATTACAGCTTTCCAAAATTACTATAAGTCATCCACTTTAGACAATTTTTTTCATACATAAAAATCAAATAAATTTTTTGAAAAAAATATTTTTGAGTAGATTTATAACTTATGTTTAATTTAATATTAAATAAAATTGGTTTTGATCAAGGGAAAAATTTTTATAACGAGATTTGTTGATGAAAACATTTGGTGCCAGTCCGATTTAGTGGATGTATATTTTCAATCAATTTTATGACGTTTTTCTATTTACATACCAACCATTGCATGTCTCTAAATGCGTTTTATTTTTGTTTTTATTTCATTGATGGATTTTAAATTATTTATTTTATTACCACTACATTGTATTGTTGTACGGGTAACGTATTGTTTATTTGTGAAAATGTCTAAATTAAATGAACACGTCATTGCGGATTTGTTGGATTTTGAGATGGATGAAGACCAAATGTTTATAGTCTATAACTTCTGGTTCTGAATTTTCTGATAAAGAAAATTTTTTCGGTGAGTTTGATGTACCAAATTATAATATTGATAATAATTGAATAATTGCTACGATGATATTACGGACTGGCCTGTTGAATGCATGAAAAATACGGACTTCTCACATTTACTAAAAACTAAAAACATTTACGTAGATCGAGATCCAATTATTATTAGTGTCCCTTATATTTCATTACTTGATACTTCACCTGTTAAAATTCTATCAAAAATAAATAGTGCCAACTTGTACCCCGTCATTATCAGATTAAGTTAAACCTGTTTTTCATACTATGGTAAATTTCGATACTCCAAGAACATGGATTTTCGGCAAAGATAATGACTTTTGCTAAAATTCACCACCGTTTTTAGGAGATAATTATATGTCATATGAATGTGAAACGTCGTTTGAGTTTTTCATGAAAATATTTCCAGAAAAATTATTTATAAAAATCGCGATGGAGTCTAATATTTATACTGCAAGTAACAACCGTTCTAATTTTAAATTAACGGTTAATTAAAATTTCTCATGTGTTATAAAAATAAAATTCAATCATATTTTATACATTATTTATTTATTTGTTTGTAGATAAGTACTTTAAAATGGGATAGCACCAATTTTTTTTTTTAAATAATGTTTTGATATTTTTTAAAGTATTTTTTTTCGAATTCTACGACAAAATTTTACATATAGGTTCAATTTTTTTTTTGTTAATAAAAAAATTCATGCATGAAGTGGTTAAATGTATTAATCAGTACACCTATCCCTGTAATTGTTTATATTATATGTAATTTAACTTTAACTGTATGGTTGAAATGTATAATCATATAACATTTGATGTTATGAATTTAGGATTGTGATTTAACTAAATTAAAAAATTATTATGATTTTAGCCATAATATAATGCAATGGTATTTGTTAAGTTGTAGGTACCTTATAAATTAGAATTATTAGGTATTAATAGTACTATGTACTGTGGTACTTATTACTATATATTTTTCGTTTGCATAATAATTATAAATTGTAATGAAAGTTTGAATATCCATACAATTTTAATTTGAGTGACTCGGCGTGGCGCATTGGCTGCTTCTAGTCGTGTTCTGTGACTGAGAGTAAGCAACGCCCGCTACTACTAGTTCCCGAATGGGTGACCATCCGGGTTTTGTAGTAGTAAAAAAATTACCACACATACACACACGTGTTAAAAACCTACAGTACCCTCCCACATAGTTCCACAGGCTAATGCCTTAACCCCCCCCCCCCCAAAAAAAAAAAAAAATTTAATTTAAGATTTGTCTTGTTAATTTTACTAAAATAGTAAGTTTAATATATAAGTGGGTAACCTTATAAAAATATATATTTTTAAATCGTAATTATAGTTAAAGAAAATAAGATTACAATAGGTACAATTAATTTTATTTTGAAGCCCGCTATTTTATAAGTAATAACGTCTTTTAAGGACTACCTAAACAATTAATACTTAATTAAAACTAACAACATTATTATTCATATTATTCGATTTTTAATGTCAGCAAATTTCAATATTTGTAAATAATAACAAATAAATGTAGTTTATACTCATTACTCGTAAATCTTATAACTTATAAATTTATAATGCACTATTGTAAATCATAGGTCATGATCGTTACCATCGTTTTGATGACGACTTCTCTAAAAATCGTTATTTTACGTTCACAATTTGTATAGCACTATAATAGTATAATAACAGAACAGTACTTTGGTGTTTCATTTTAGAACTTATCTAGATTGCATGCAGTAATAATAAAACAAGGCTAAAAAGCCTGGTGCACAACTGGTACGGTTTATGTATAGAGTAGTGTTTCTCAAACTATGGGTAGCAATTCAATTTTTGGTG
The DNA here is from genome assembly GCA_014851325.1 of Pentalonia nigronervosa. Taxonomy (NCBI): domain Eukaryota; kingdom Metazoa; phylum Arthropoda; class Insecta; order Hemiptera; family Aphididae; genus Pentalonia; species Pentalonia nigronervosa. Next base: position 23,454 of record JACXSJ010000946.1, on the reverse strand, counting down.
GTCGCGAGGTATTCATGTTATTTTTAAACTGAGTGAACTAAAATTTTAAAGTATTATAAATCCCGAAAACTGTCATAACATTCCTAATATTATATTTGTTTGATCGACGAATATTGTCGGTACGTTGTTATCCTAAGATTTTTCTTATTAACTTTTAATTTTAAAACCATTTTTTTATTCTGTAGAACCACGTGGGTCAGGAAAGATTTTTGGATGAAAATTTCGGTTCATGATCCTAAAAAGATTGATAAGCACTGGTTATAGAATAGAGTGATTACTTAAGTAATTTTCTTATGAAATCTACAGGTATGTTTTTTTTAATGGGAATTTGAAGTTGCGTTGAATAATAAATATTATGTTTCTTAGTTATTTTCTTGTAGATATTATAATATTAATATGTAGAAGTACAAATAATTGTATTATATTATGGAACCACGAAAGTTGTTATTTATGTTACATCAATTTCTGATTATCGATTCGACAAATTACCAATATGTAATAAATAATTTGGTTTCATTGGATTCAATTTAAAATATCTATGGTAGTAATGTAGTATGGTTTTTTTTTTTAATAATTATGCTGTAATTACAGTTTATCAAAAGGCTGATTTAGCTTGGAATTATTATTACAGTATACAGTATACTATTTGTGCGTTATGAACGGTTCGGGTATTCTGGAATGCATTTATTAAAATAAATAAATAATTAGTTATCAATAATTAATTTTCGTCGTGTACAATAGTATTTACAACTTTACGACCAATTTCAAATCATTTTGTGATTTGTGTATGAAATATTTATATAGTAACTTAACAACTTTAAGTACTTAAATAATTATAAATTATGTTCTCTGTTCAGATTGTTTTAAAAATAAAGGTCTAACAATGTATAATAATTTCATTTCTACGATTTAACTATAGGTCAAATATATTAAACTATTCAACCCAATAATGCAAAGACCGTGATTCAACCAGTGTATCTATATTGAATTTAGATAGTATATCTAGTCTCAATATCAGTCAATGGCTATATGTATCAATGTGCATCACGTGATTGTTTAATTTACATTGTGCATACTTTTGATGTGTATTATAAATTGGCATTACGTCTGTTCTAATTATTATCATAATATCTGTACTAATATTATTTACAATAATTAGTATGCATTTTTTCTTTGTTATGACTTATGGATAAATGGATAATGAATATTATATATATATATATTGCTCACGTGATCGACTTCAAAATAATAGCACGGTAGAGAGATTATTTTATTACGAAATATATTACCGTATGTTGTTTTAATGACTGATCAATATTACTTATATTAAAATATAACAGTGTTAATAATTGTCTTGCAATTTTCTTCGAAACATTGATTTATTCAATCGATTTACCTAATCTTGTCTTTTCTTGATTTCCATGTGACCCTACACGGCCACATCGGTCTATAGGTTCAGTTCATAGCTGGCACGTGGGTGAATAAAGTTAAGAATAATATATTCTTATTTTAGAATTAAAGAACAATAAGTTATCTTTTCTACATTGTAATTAAAATGTACTTAACTATTTTAGATTCTGAACGGAGCGATACATTTATTGGTTCTCATATAATCTTATGTGATTGTTTTGTGTGTCTTTAGTCTCTCATCATCTTTTTGAATAAGTAGGTAGTAAAAATGCTTTAATCTACAAATTTGATGGTAGTTTTTGGTAGCATATCGGATCTAGTTCGTATTTTGAGAGATCAAAAATAATAACAATTTTAATTTTTTGGTCTAAAGACATTTTAAACTTTTTAATATTAAATATTAAAAGTGGTTACTGGTAACGAATTGGATGCGAAAAAATTTCCTAAAATAATCAGGAAGAATTAAAAAAAAAAAATTATATTAAAAAATAGTAATATCATTTTTTGACAAAATCAATTTTGTTGTAATTCAAATGAATTATCATGAATATTTAAAATGTTCCTCCAAATATAATTTATATAATATATTATACTAACATTTTCTAGACTTGATAACATTTTAAAAATATTTTGATTCTTTTTGAGCTATTTACAGACATTTAAAAGTGTACATTTTTTGATATTTTTTCTTAGTCAGCAATCTCGACAATTTAAAACAAGGTTTATTGTAAGTTGTTCTTTTAGCAATTTAAAAATATCGTAAATATATTCGCATATATATTTTTTATTTTTTTATAAACGTTTGAAACAATTCGCTTAGTATTTTGTATCTAATTAAAAATGAATACAATTTTCATAAATGTTTAAAGTTAAATAGCTAAATCTTTAAAATGTTATACAATGTTCCTCATAAATTGTTTTTAAAGCATTTTTAAATTATCTTATGTACCTAGCATACCTATTATGCATATATTTTCTTGTAGACATTTTATGTTTAAATTGAAATTGCGTATGTTTAAATGAAACATAGATACCTAACGATTTTAGTATAACTATTCAAAAAATCATAATCGCAGGACCTGCATTTTTTCTTTAATACGTATGTCGTATTTTTGTTTTATTATTTATTATTTACTAATTACTATGCATAATGAAATTGTTTTAAATACTTTAATTAATTTTAACCTATCTATACCACATACCTATTCATACCTTCTAACTGTCGCAGTATTGACTTATTACTAATATTATATAATATTATATGCTATGTTTTTAGTAACAATTTGATTAAATAAAACTACATATAAATAATAATAATAAAATAATCGAAAATGGAATTGCTATTAGCATTGTGGAAATATTTTTCTGGGAAATCTGTATTATTAATATTTAGAAACATGAGAGTTACACAAATTTTTATTTTTTATTTATTATCAACAATTTTTTTAAGAAGTTAGCTTTGAAAAAATTGATTTAAAAGTATGGGCCCTAGTTTTTTTTATAATTTCTATATGTTTTATGATTTTAACTAAATCACAGTTAATTTACTGTAAACTTTTGTAATGTCATTGAAAACAGAGTATAGAGGTCACTAAACTAATTAAAAATTAATTAGTCAGTATAATTTTATGGCTGCATACGAATTGCGTCCCAGAATACGAATATATAAATCGCGATATCCGAATTGCGTCCGTTGTTTTTGCACAACAAATCCGAATTGCGTCCGCGATATTTTTTATATTAAATTTTTGAACGAAGTCAAAACGTGTTATATTTTTGTTTTTAAATTCAGTCATAGTATTTTTAATAAATTCTTCTTAGTTGTATGTATATACATTATTTATGTATTGGCAAATTTATGTTTGCCAATTTTTGAACGAAGTCAAGACGTGTTATATTTTTGTTTTCAAATTCAGTCATAGTAATTTTAATAAATTCTTCTTTTTCTACATCCTCTCTTCGTTTGTTTAATAAATTTGAACTTCGCATTTTAATATAAATGTCAGTTTGAACATTTTTCAATACTTCAACAAATTGGAAAATGTTAGGGTATGACGAATAAAACATGCCATTTAATTTCGAGTGAAACGATTCACAAGCATTGGTGGTACGCATTAACGAGTTTGAGAACTCAGCCCATATTGATGGTTGAAATTTACTATCCAGCAAAATATAATTTTTTTCAAAGTAATTAAAAAAATTATCAACTCTTTCATCGTTAGGTTTTATAGTCATTAGGTCTTCATAAAAACATTTATTAACATCGTCGGGTTTTAAAAATGAAAGATCAAAGAATAATTTCAAAAAATTTCCAACTTCAAATTATTTTTAAAAACTGTAGACAAACCAAGACTTTGAATTTTTCTCCAGATTGATTGTCCTAGGTAAAATCTACAGCCTTTGCGTATAACATCAGGAAATATATCTGAAACTGCTGAGTGTATAGCTTGTTCGAAATCGGCATAAATTATATTTGGTGCAAAATTTAAATTCAAATCGTTCATTTTTTCTAATAAACTATAAAACGTATCTTTATATATTGATATAGTCTTGTCTGTTAGTAAAAAAAATACTAAAGGAGTATAGGTAATATTTTTAGCACCATGAATATGATGTCATCAATAAATAATTGATAGAAAAGTTTAGGGAAACTTTCAAATGTGCCATCGATATATAAAGTTTTACACTCACTTAAAAATTTTAAATTTGTCGTCGTTGAAAATGCTACAATATTTTTTTCGGTGTTATTTATTAATAAAAAAATTTCGTCTTTGTTAGTTTTTATTTCACCCAAATTGGTTAACGCCAAAATGCAACTCTTCCAAATGTTTAGGCAATTTTGGAATTATGCTCAACCAAGCATAATGAATATTTTTCCTAATACGGTTTACATCTGTGGTAGTCAATGTACTTATATCTCTTTCACGCAACTCCCGATGTAGAATTTTGCATGGCTTTTCATATGGGTCATTGAGGGTTTTACGTTTCAGTTTATTATTGAATTTTTGACGATTTAAAACGTTTTCGTCGTCTTTGTCGTGTTCGTGATTTAAAGCACTGAAAATTATTTCTTCATTTTCGTTCATTTTAAAATAATACTTGCATAAGCGTTTTGAACAAGACCACCTCTGAATATTATCATTTAAATAATTTTGAAAAGAGAATTTGTAAAATACAAGAATTAGAAATATAAAAAAAAATATCAATATATTATATATTATAATAATATAATAATAATTATTATTATTTTTTTTATATTATATATTTTTCTAATCTTCTAAATATTAGAATTTGACAATATAATAGTTTATTTTTTCACTGAACATTTTAATTGCATTTTCCATTCCAAAGTTAAATAAGTATAAATAAAAATATATAAAAATACGATGATTAATAAAATTGTCGAAGTGTGACTGTCGACTGATGCTAACGCGAACAAAATTAATTCATAGATAAGATATCCATAATCGAGATTATCTACGAGTTTATCATCAAACATTTTTAGTCATTGAAAAACACCCGTGGATACAATTCGTACTTGTCGCGAGAATACCGCGGACGCAACTTAGATGTGCTGTGATAAAACCACGGACGCAACTCAGACATAATTTAGGGATGCAATTCGAATGCGCCGAGTTTTATACAACTGAAGTGCTTTCGAAGATGTAGCAGTATCTCTAACTGATTGTAATTCATCCAAATTTTCAATAATGAGTTGAGATAAATTTCAAAAAATCTTATCATTCCATCGTGTACCCACATGTATCACACGTGAAAGTCAATTTAGTCAACTTAGTATTCATTGAACAATTTTTTTTGGTACTGTTTTTTAATACATTTGTCCTCATTGCTGAACTTTTTACAATAATTCCAATAGATTTGATTGTATCTACACTATTTCATATATTATTATATTGAACATTACAAGATTGAACTCTACAATGTTTATATGTAAAATGCTGCTGGATGAGTTTTCCTATATAATAATCGTTTATACGCCTTTATATGAACACCACTCATAGTAGCAGCACTGTCATATTCTTGACCAACCATATTATATTTAATGTCTATTCCACATGTTTTCATTATTTGTAATATTTTTGATGCTAAACTTTGACTAATTAAACAATGAACAGAATTGTGATAGGGACCAAAAGCTATCTTTTTTTTTACTTAGTCGTGTTTTTTTTATGGCGTTGGAAAATTGGTGGTTTTGTTGCAGTGTGGATACAAATTGATAAATACAATAACATTTTTATTCTAAATTTTCATCTTTATGTGGATATCTGTGTAATTTGAATTAGTATGACACAGATATACAGATAAATACTGATTTCATTATTTTCTTTATAATAATCATAATTTTTGACTAGATTACCCAACCTGTTTTTGATTAGTAATGTATTTTTTTATAGTGGAGGTTTAAAATTTAAATATAAATTGGGCAAAACTGTGTTAAGACCTATAACATTGGTCATTGAACCTAACATCCTGAAACCACTTATATTTATATGTTTTCCTCAAAATGTCTTTTGAAATAATTTTTACAAATATTTGGTATATATGGAAAATTTAAATAATTTTTATACTGATTACAACATTTTTAAGTTCAATATTTAATAATTATAAATCTCTTGTTTACTTTTTTCCACTACATTAAATTATTGTCTGATACTTAAATAAATATATGTTTCAATTTAATTTATGTTTAGCATGGGCTATTTACTACAGTTCACAAGTACTATGAACCTGATGAATGGTTAGAGTTTGCTAACAACAATAAAGAAATTTTACCACATATAGCTGTTACTTGTGGCATAAATGACCATGAATTTGAAAAACTCAAAAATATATTGGAAGCCGTACCAGATATATCTTTTATCTGCCTTGATGTGGCTAATGGTTATACTCAACAATTTGTGGATATTGTTCGGAAAACGCGTTCAGCATATCCACAACATACAATAATTGTAAGTATTTTTAAATAACATCATCATTGTAGCAAAGTATTTAAATATCTAAGTAATCTTTTTTGCTCAAGTATTTCTTATTGATTGGTATTCATTATTTTTCCACATTACAAAAATTAACATTTATGGCTTTAATTATATAGTATTGCCTATTTTTTGTCTCACGGCTGTATCCCTTATGTCCTTGAACTTCAAACATCTTGGTGCATTTTTATACTGGTTTGAGTTGGTGAATTTCTAGTTAATGTACAATGTAGTTTAAAAATAATTATTTTTAGGCTGGCAACGTGGTTACTGGTGAAATGGTTGAAGAATTAATTTTATCTGGTGCTGATATCATTAAAGTTGGTATTGGCCCAGGATCAGTATGTACTACACGTATTAAGACAGGCGTGGGTTATCCTCAGTTAAGTACAGTTATTGAATGTGCTGATGCTGCTCATGGTCTTCAGGGACATATTATTTCTGTGAGTATCTATTTACAATTGCCATAATTATTAATTTTGTTTTATTTACAATGCACATAAATTAACGCAGTGTTTTTGTGTTAAAAGTAAAATTTAAATTTAAAATGTTAAAATATTACAGGATGGTGGATGTGTTTGTCCAGGAGATGTTGCCAAGGCATTTGGTGCCGGAGCAGATTTTGTTATGCTTGGTGGAATGCTAGCTGGACATGATCAGAATGGAGGCGAGTTAACCATTAAACCAAATGGTACTAAGTGTAAATTATTTTATGGTATGAGTTCGTTAACAGCGATGAAGAAACATGCTGGTGGTAAGGCAGAGTACAGGTATGTTAATATTATTATTATGTGTTAATGGTATAATTATTAATTTAACTTTATTGATTATCTTAGAGCTGCTGAAGGTAAAGCTGTTGAAGTACCATACAGAGGTGATGTAAATGATACTATTCTTGATATACTTGGCGGACTTCGTTCAGCATGCACCTATACCGGAGCACATACATTAAAAGAGTTGCCTAAGCGCGCCACATTTATTCGGTGCACTCAACAAGTGAACTCAGTGTACTCAAACATAACTACTCGAGAATAAATACCCATGTCCAATACTCTTGTATAATGTATATTGTATATGGTATATAAATCTTTTAAGAAAAATGTGTTTATTTATCTGATATTATATGGTATAATATACAATTATTGGTTCTATAGCATAATTTATTCCAAAGTCACATTTTACATTACCTAAGCGCCTGTATAATTTAAGACTGTATTTTTACAGGTTATATGATAATTTTTATTTTTACAAATGTAATTTCAATTATATGATAGGAATATTTTCTCATTGTTATTAATATTAATTAACTATTCATAATCAATCATTAGTTACTAGTTAGTGATGTTAAAATTAATATAATAATACAATTTAAATTAGGTTTGGTTTTTAATGTTTTGATTTTTTTTAATAATTCAAATTTTTTCTAAGTAGTTTGGAGCATAAAATATTATTTTATATTTATTATGGTTGTTTTTTTTCTTTAACGAAAATAACTCAAATTCCACGCAATGTAAAACTGTGATGTGATTTTTTTTTTATGTTTGGGAATATCTTTAGTTTTATAACTTATTATAAGTATAAGTTTTAAATCATATTACTTACATATGTTAATTTTTTATAGATTTCTAATCCTATTTAAGATCTGATTACAATCAAATAATTTAATGCTAATAATAATTAATTAATTCAATTTGAATTACAATTATATGAAAACTTCTGTATTTTAGTTGTTTTTTTTTTTTATCAATTAATAAACTAAAATTGTTTTTAATTGAATTGAATAGTTATTTGATATTATGTTAGTATGTTAAAAAAATTAAAAATGTATTATATTATCACAAAACTTTGGTTTACATTTTAGAATTTAAATGTTAACTTATCCTATACTGTCTTTTGTATAAAAAAGGCGGATTATTAAATAATAATAATAAAAAAAAATGTTGATTAATTTTAATATTGAATTTCAGTATAACTTTTTTTATAGTTGACTTTATTGCAAGCAAATGTGTTTGGATTTCAAACCGAAAACTCTGTTACAATTTTATTGTTTTTGTCAAAATGTAAACGATTACTAGATACATTAATTACAATAAAGTTTTTTCTAATTATTATTTTATATTATAGAAAAAAAATAAGCTTATCAAAAGCAATCTGACCTATGCAAAGTTTTGATATTTTATAAAATATATTTAACTCTTACATGTTCCTTGATAAAGAAATACATGTTGATTGATACCTATAGATGTAATATGATCCTGCTTCATATATTTTTGTGAAAACGCTCTTCATGGTATTTCTGAGACCATCCCAATAATTGACATTTGATAGGCAAGACCTTAATTTATTGAAGACAGGATAGTGAAAATTGCAATACTTGGCTACAGTGTGTCACATTAATACATACTAATTTTGAGTAGGTATCTAAACTCTAAAAAGGCTTAGAAGAGTTTCTGCACACTTCATACATGAATGCTATGTTATGATTGTTTGCATTTTGTGTTTTTTTAGTAGTAAGACCGTTAATTATGTGGTTTCAATGTTTCTGAATGTTCTTGACATTATCTACCTTAGCATCAAATCTCTTTGCTTATATCGATTGCCATTTCTTAGTAGAAAAATTTTTTTTTATCTAATAATGTATCTAGGCCTACAATATTTATCGGATACTGCTCAGTGATATATATATGGTATAATGCTTTGATAAGCAGACTACTACATAAATAAGTTCAAGCATTTTTTAGTCTGTAACAACAAAAAATACTATAGACCGAATAATTTGGCATACTTAAAATAGAACAAGAGCCCCTTGATATCATAATATTTAGTTAGAAGTTCAAATATCTGGTTAATGGCTTCAGGTATGAATACAGTTCATACAATTCAGCAAATAGTCATATCTCATCTCAGTAAGTTGAACCAAAATAAACGGTTTATATGCATGCATTCCTGTGTAGGAGAGTACTATTGTAACTAGATATTTAAGCAGCTCACAAGAGTCATCACCAGCCTCTAATTGTTTTTCTGTCAAATCAACCATTTGTTTCCACGTAGTTTGGTACTTACATACACATAAGAATGTCTTCAGATTTGATCAAGAGGATCGTGGTATTTTCATATGATGAGCAGTAGAAATTTTATGAAATCTGATATATTTTATGAGCATTTGATTATAAGATTTCTCTATGTTCTAAGCCGGTTTTGTAAACAACCCTAAATAATAAGTAGATACGAACGTCATGAAGATAATGATATTGTTCTTATTTGCATCAGCTTCAGCTCAAATTTGTTGAGACCCTTCGATCTCTTCCTCGTAAATAATTCTTTCATCCCGATTCGTTTTGAAATTGGACTTACTTACTGACTGCTTGCACATAGTGAATCGAATCTTGAGCATTTGAAGGTTACCTATGTTTTCATGTCGCCAAATAGCAAATAGCAAATCAACAATTCTGGGTTTTCTTAGATGATGAGCTAGGTTGAGGATATTGGAAGCGGTTTTTGAATTTATATTATTTTTATTAATGTATTTTTAACAGATTTTGCTAAAACATGCAGTATTATATTATTCAACTTTTTAATATTGTAATGAGGTACATCAGTAACTACACTATCAGTGAAAGGGATTTCTTTTATTCTAGGTATCACGAAGTAATTAATATCGATTTTTCAGGTAATTCGAAATCTTCCGGATCCGATTTCTCCTTCACGTGAATTCATTTTGGTGTATAATCAGATGAAGAAATAGGACTAGTTTATATCAATTATTCAGAACTATAAGGATACTGTTCTTAATATCTTATAAAACTTTTGTACTGAAAAGTGAAAACTGTAAATTGTATAACATGAATGACTGAACACAAAACCATATATATTAAATAGGTAAATAAACTATGAAGCATGATTTTGTATGGACGGCTAAACGGTTTATTACTTGTCAGTTATCTTTAGTAGTTAGTACCACGGCTGCAGACATGAACACGAATGATACGCGTATTGTTTGTCAATCAAAACATTTTTTTTGGTTTAATTTCGGAAATTATACACATTTTATTTAAGTAATAATGTAAAGTCATCGGATAGTAAATATTGTATTCTTCAAAGTTTAAACATTGTAATATTGGAAAAGTGAACTTGAGATGTGATGTCGATGTTTTATTATATTTTCTAATCGTGATTCTGTAGTAAATTCAAAATTGTTGTTACCTGTCTTGTTTTGTTAAATATTTGACGAACAAAGTTATTTTATGTACTTTGGTGTTATAACCACTTATAGTTATGTCTTATTCCTTTCGGTAGTATACAATGTACGTAAGACGCGAATATGTGATTATAATAATATAATGTGTAAATTTTAATTTATAATAATAAAATCACAAGGCGTTTTTCGTTAAAACTTCCTTCCGGAGTTCGATATTACAAACGTGAAGAATGACAGTTACAGTTTTTTGCGTTCACAAATTACTCAGTCGACAAGTCTAATCACTATAATCAGTCATTCCATGTACGATACTAGGATATACCAATAGGATTTTTTTTTTGGTGGTATCGAAGAACTTGGTTAAGTAAGCGACTAAATACAATTATGTTATTACAACTTATAATAGATAATTATATAATTATAAAGATGTTACGTTGATGAAGAAAAAATATTAAATAAATACGAAATAATGGTTTAAAATCGTCTCAATAGTTTATTATAAATAATTATTAAATAGAAATTACAAAACTGTCCACCGTAGTGTAATAAAATATTTTACCAATTTTGCATTATACATTTGGAAAATTAAAATTAAAACACTTGGAAACTTATAATTGATCGTGTATATAATTTTGTTTTCTAAGATAATAATACAACTTATTATTTAATTATCATATATTTGTATCAACACATCTTATTTCTAGATAAATAATTATGGGAAAAGTCAGAAGCAACAACGATAAATACGATTTGTGAAAATGGTTGGTGTATATTATATTATTAATAAAATAAGAAATACTTCAGCTACAATAAATTATGAATCGTAATAAATCACGAATTCACTATAACTGAAACGCTGTATCGCAATAATTAATACAATAAATATTTTGAGTTAATTTTAATCTACAACCAGTTACCAGTTAATAGGTGTGTTAAGTCAGAACGAATTTGTATTATTATTTATTATATAATATTATCATAATGTTTAAAAATCGTATAAAAAAAATACGTTCCTGAAAAATTAAAATGTATAATGGTTGAGATGTATGGAGTTATGGAAGAATACAATATTGTTCGTTAAATGTGTATAGACTAATTTTCATTTTGAAGTGAATTGCTTCTGACCTCTGACTTAGACGTATGACTTTATATATATTTTTTTTTACAATTGTTGAATTGTATTTACTCTAAAACTATTCCACAAGTAAATTTATTTTAAATCTCGTTACTCGTATATTTTACGAAAAAGTTTAAAATTATACAATCTTAATACAACCATAGTAACAATAAGCTATGACATTTTTTTTAATGTGTACTAAATCTTTTGCTAAGTAAATGCGTACAATATAGAGGAAAAAATAAAAATGTTATCACCCTTATTCAAAATCTGAATAATTAATAAAAACATTACAATCTACGCACAATTATTTTTTTTTTTTTTTACAACATCGATTGATGTACAACTTAACATTATTGTTATTATTATTATATAATATTAAAAACAAATGTGATTATTATTGATATAATTATCATAAATTATTAACACATATTTTATATTTGTAATTATATTATAATAATATACGAGGAAAAAATATATAATAAGCTATTTGCAATTCATATGCGTCTAAATCTACTTGATACCCGATACTCCGAACTGTATGAACGACCATGTCGTGTTCATCAATATAAAAATCACTAAATAAACAAAACATTAACAAACCGATAAATCGTCAAATAGCTTAAGGTCTAAAAATGTGTTTCAGATGAGTGGAGAGTAAAATATGTAGTAAATGATTAGTACAAAACGGCGTGGATAATATACACAACGTTTGGATATGTGTATATATATATATATATATATATATATAATGGTAATGATATGATTGAAAAAAATTACAGAAGAATCAGGTTTGGAAGATTTAGGATACATAATATTATACTGAGTATAATATCCTTCGTATTGTTTTTCGTGTGCACATTTGCATTATAAAAAAGAAAACAAAAACAATACGAATCGTATGTGGAAAAAAACAAATTGATTAAGCTTGTATTATACCAACATGGCATTATAATTATATTTAGTCAGGTAGAGGTACCTACCATATTATATTACAACCTTATACTATTATAAGAAAATGCTATAAACGTACGTAAGACAATACGAACAATATACCCTTTAAAATGCATTAATAATTCCTACGTATATTAGTGAATAATACGCACACAATTAAACTAAAGTCTAAAATCGTCTTATTCGTTGGCCAGTTCACACTTGGCTCTGGGCAATTTGTATTGCCAAAACTAGGTAGGTGTATAGACTTGACTGAATTTGTCAACAACGAATAAGACGGCAAGTGCTCAATAAAATATTTTATAGACCAAACACGATTTTTTACGACGTGACTATAATAATCGCTTATCGATTTTAATATTTTAGTGGTACACTGTGTATTATACAATATGCATCGTGTTTAGCCCTTAGTGTGTTTAACATTAACGTGTATTAGGGAACACAAGTCAAAGGAGATAGTGCTTATGGGAAAAAGCACGTAAGCTCAAGTACATGACGTGATAGGGTTTTAAATTGGTTTTCTTACGAGTTGCGTAGCCACCTGCAGAATATTGATGTCATCACCATAATTATTGTGATACATATATTTTAAACTGGACATAATTTGTTTGAAACAGTTTGTTGTGTCAGTTTTTGCTCCCTATTGAGCAGCTCTTCAAATATCATCCATAATTAAAATATTTTTGGAATAAACACCCAAGTGTAAAAATATGTATTACATTAATATTTTTAAGTTGTCTTTTTTAATTGTTAATAAATATTTGAAAAAAAAAACATGTTATTCTTATTACGTGGTTATAGGTACTATTGGCCTTTTCAGTACAACTAATGGAAATACGGCTTATTCATATTTATGTCGTTGATAGCTTTTGGTAATTTTAAACGAATTATTTGTGAAGAGAAAAAAACAATTTTTCAAGACCCGGTTTATTTTTTATTTTATAAATTTTGGATTCAAAGACGAACAATTTTCCAAGCCACTTCAAACATTATTAAATTATTTTAATTTTATTATGCTTTATTTTTTGTTTGCATGTACCAATACTTTTTTTGTAATGTTGCGTGGCGTAAAAGATGTAAAAGACCAAAGAATACGACGATAAGAAATATTAAAGAGATGAGCGTACTCAAGCGAACGTGAAAACTCGTGAAAAACGTTTAGTAAGTATGAAAATAATAGGAAAGAAATATATTACATTTACAAAAAACTAGCTTAATTTGAAAATTAATTTATACACAATACGTAAATAAAACGTTTATTTGTGTACAACTACTATCTAGCAATATTACGTGGTCCCCGATTCTGCTGGCAATACAAAATACGCGTTCTAACAACATTTTTTTATAAAATATAAAATGAATATGTTTACGAACGCGATCGCAATAATAATGACAGTAATGGTCCCTTAAAACCATCATCATTATCGTCAGAATAATGACTGTAAAAACAACAAATAAAAAAAACGTGTAACGTTTAAAAACGAAATAATAATTCAAAACCCATTTAAAATTAGATGATTATAGTATTATATTTAAATTAATATTATATCTAGTATCCAAGAAAACTACTACCTATATGACCGCTGAGATTATGTTATCGTTAAACGATAATATTATTCATGATCCTCAGGTATGTCATCGTAGTAATTGCACTTTGATTAAAATTATTCCTACGACTTATAGTTAAATCAATATTTTAATTAATCTTATAATTATTATTTAATGTCAAATTATGATCATAACCGATTTCAGAATTTTTTTGCTCAAAAATGAATTGCTTACGAAAAGACAAAACGAGGCTTACATCGACTTCTGAAAAAAGTCATCTAACTACCAATATTTACACAAAAGAACGAGCCTGCAGTTCTTGTGAACTCATTAACAAATACTACATGAATACATAAGTATTAAGTTTGCTTTCCTGTAAACGTATCTGGAAAGTAGCTGATTAAAATACATGACTTAAGCTTTAAGAGTTGAACTTCAATGCCGTGTTTTTTGATCAAATGTAATTATTATGAACTTAAAACCAAAAATTAGGAATGGTGGTGGATAAGGATTTCTCTTGCATTGGTTCGACCAGCCTGCATTTGTAAATAATAAAAGGAAAAAATAAAATTGTAATAAAAAAAAAATATAAAAGATAACATAAAATGAAATGCATGTATATGCTACATGCCGATAAGGATTTGAACGTTTTGCTGAGGTCGTAGTGTTAGGTTAGGGTAGGGAAATATTTATTAACGGGAATTTTTCGTTTTGTAAAACAGAGATGTATGAAAAATACAAAATATACCTAAACAATAAAAAATTATCATATTTTTTGTTTCTTTTCCGAATTCGTCATTAGAGTACGTGTAGGTTTTCGCACGACTTCGACTTGGAATCTCTGGCCCACACCTTGCTTAACAAACCCTTCACCCGGAGGCTGGTTGACGTTCGGGATCCTCTGTATTTTTTGAACGTTGGCCCACAGTTTCCCAACGGCGACTTGGAGCGTTTGCGCATTGATGAAGACCTGGTCACTCCGTGTTCTGGTGGTTGGTCCAACTTCAATCTTATCTGCGTCAGTATGCCTACCAGTAATTCGTCCACGTTATAGTTGATGATCACCGATGTCTCGATAAATTTGCAGTCATACCGAGTGGCCATTTGTTTGCCAACTATAAAAACAATCGTTGTGTACAAACATTTGGATCGGATAGTAATTTTATTATTAAAAAATGGGGTTTTTATGGTGAAAGACAACGCGTGTCATCCGATAGAGGTCTTTGTATATAGTATATATTGTTTGAGTGATCGGTATGTCTATTAGTGATATTAGGGGGGAGGTAGAAATACACGGATTTGGAAAGACATCAGTAGTTTATCACTAGTTTGTTTATTCTCAATCCATTTTTATTTCTTCCCAAAACACCACAGCATATTTGACCGGCAATGATTCGCTCGAAAAATCTAAATTTGTAGCATTACCAATAGGGAAATTACAGTTTCTATGAGGCAATTTGTCCGTCAAACTAAAATATTTATTGTTTACGAAATTTGATTTTCTTTTATACAAACTGAAAATAAACTAGAACACAATTAATTGATGAGATAAAAATCAAAAGTTTTATACGTTAAATATTTTAGTGTGACTGATAATTTGGAGTAACTTTGTTTACATTTTCAGTGTTGCAAATTTTTTTGTGTTATGATGACAACATTCAATCATCTTCTAAACTTCAATATCCTCAATCTGTTGTTATAAAAATGTGTGTAAAGGCAGCTCGTTAACAAAATATTGAAGAACAAAATGATTAACCCAACTTAACTATGGTTGTAATTATTATAACTAGATTTAGAGAATCTAGTTATTATTTAAATTATTTTTCTTAAAATAAACATAACGTAAAACCTATATAAATTTAAATATTTTTTGTGATGCAATTACTACAAATATTATTATTGGTTTGTTCTGTAGTCAATGTATCTAGTTAGTGCACTTGCAACATTCCAACATTACTCCATTGGACTAATTAGCAAACAAAAAGTGTGTGATTTACATTGACATTCAATACAGTTTTCGACAAGGTAAGCATTTTTGTGTAAGCGGACAATTACCGGTAAACATGGTGTGGGTTACCGCGGGAAGATGTGAAATTGGACTTGTAACATACAAATATAAAATATAATACCTCGTAATAAATCGATGAAATAATAAATCGATTATAATATAATACGATAACTTAACATTTTTATTGTTGTAAAATAATACTATACCTCCTGATGGCACGACGTTTGGTCTCACGATATCGTTTTTATTACCGACTAATATCACAGCTTTATTTCTGACTACATCTGCTTTCCACAAAACTTGTAGCCATTCTTCGGCTTGTTTGAAGCTGTCCCAATCATTTCTCGAGTAAATAATACAGTAGGCATGTGGAGACTCCTCGAACACGTCATTACAATCGGTCGGCTACAAACATATTTTATTGTGTTATATTATTTTTTACACAACAAAAGGTTCACCTATTTTTTATGGTTATGTAGTCAATTACTATATACACAAGGCGTAATATATTGTCAATTCGGTTTGTGAAATTTATTTGATTAAAAAGTAACGATGACAGCCTGATGAAAACACCTCAAGTCTAATTGCCTGGGATTTGTCTATAAAATGAATTGATATTATTTTTATTTTTACATTTTATGCCATGGCATATTCATATGTATTTTGATTATTTCCTTACTTTTTCTTTTTGCTTTTTTTAATAATATCAAATAAAAAAAGCAAGTAGTTTCGCTTAAAAAAAAATGTGAAAATAATAATAACTGGAAAAACAGATCTCCACGAAAGTAGTGATTTCTATTAATAATATAGTGCGATTGAAAATATGTTATTAAAAGACGTAATTTTCTTACAATTTATTTCTTCTTGTACAATTTACATAGGTTATTGGTTTATGTGAACTTAAAATAAAATAGGTATTGTATTAAAGTTTAAAATGCATTTTATTTCAAATTGAAGAAGTTAGAAATAAGCTTTAAAAGGCTTAGAAGAATATTATTTTTAAGTTATAAAACTATTCATAATACCTAAACATTTTATGTATGAATTTCTAGATCAGACTTATAAAAAACTTTAACTTTGCGTACTAAAGGTACGTTTTCTCTGCAGCGATCAGCCGCGGCGTCCAAACGCGGCGTCCAAACGCGGCGCCCAGACGCCGCGACTCGACCGTTTTCTCTACAGCGCGCAATCGCCGCGATTCCTACAAAACGATATCATTCATAGTTAAACTGTCGTCCTGTGTGAGTGTGTTTTTCTTTTTTATGTTTCTCTTTTTTTATAATT